>JASKDV010200811.1:0-10905 GCA_032466395.1 Aegires albopunctatus
ATTATTATTATTATTATTATTATTATTATTATTATCATTATTATTATTATTATTATTATTATTATTGTTGTTATTATCATTATTATTATTATTATTATTATTATTATTATCATTATGATTATATATTATTATATATTATATTATTATTATTATATTATTATTGTTAATATTATTATTGTTTTCACCACCATCAACATCATCAACAACAACATTAGGTCATCATCATCATCATCAATATCATCATCATCACCAGCGCCAAAATGATCCTTTTCTTATTGTCCTAATGTTAAGCGCGTTTAAAAATGATATGTCAATATATGCCGGCATGTATGTTTGCAGATTTCTGTATGAATGTTATTACGCATGTATGTACATTTCTCCTTTTTACAATATAATGTCGTGATTCAGATTGGTCCACTTCAAACCAGTTGTTCCATTCTTTTTTACAACATGGCGATTAAAGTTTGTTTGCTTACACCAAACTCTGTCTCTTCCAAACGATTATTATATTCTATTAGCAGCGTCTGGTGGGTCGGACCTCCGGGCCTTCATCCCCACCTCAAAATTCTACTGTACCTTATTGTCTGTATTATGAGCTAAGCACGCACTGTATAAGAATAATAAGTCTCATATTTACTCACGTGACTCCACTGCATTCTATCCATTGTCACCAACCCCCTTATCAATTGTTCGACATGCATCCAGCTGTCACCAAAATTGCATTATGTACATAGATCTAGTTTCAATTCAGCAGCCACAAACAATTAATTGAGTTATCTAGCATCATATGTAATCGTAATCCTTGCAATCAATAATGTCCTATACTTGAATATTCTTATTTCACGGATAAGTAAAGTATAGCCCCAACAATGAGTTTAAATGGAGTCATGAAGGTACGTTTATCAAAATAACTCAACTTAAAATGTATGACCGGACAGGACATTTCAACGTTCCGATTATGAAATCTTTATCAAGAACATACAAAAACAAAAA
Source organism: Aegires albopunctatus (assembly GCA_032466395.1). Lineage (NCBI taxonomy): Eukaryota > Metazoa > Mollusca > Gastropoda > Nudibranchia > Aegiretidae > Aegires > Aegires albopunctatus. The sequence goes on from JASKDV010200811.1 coordinate 994, forward strand.
GGACAAAATTATGAAGAAACATGAGATGGTGGCGAAGCGGAATGCGAAATAATATAATTCTTGATTTAAAGAAACCACAAAGAAGCTAAAAGCAAAATCTAGATGTATGGATAAAAGGCGTACTGTAGAACAACTTAACGAATTATATCTTCGTGATGTAACAGAAATTTACATATGACAACAAGAAAGATTACAAATGACAACAAGAAAGATTACAGAATAACAAGCCAAACGTTTTTCTCGGGTTCACTTCTTTTTCATTTTTTTATTTCTTCCAGATTTTTGAATTTTTCAATAAAAAGGTGTGTGTGTGTTTTTTTAATGAATAAAAACAAAAGGAGCATAATGCTGTCACATCCTAACGGAACTCCTTGCCTGGTAATTCATCACAACTTCCTTTATGAACTATGTCGATGTAATCTTGACATTGTGCTATTTTTAGTAAACAATCGTTGTAATAGGTCTCGCCATCAGAGCCACATACAGGCTCCCAATCAGTGCTACACCCAGCCAATTCGCATCTTTGTCCTTCCAATGTCATAGTCATAGCACAACCTGAGGGGAAGAAAATGGAATATAAAGCAAAACAGTTCATCATCTTTCATTAAAAATTAGAGGGAATAAAATAGAATCATAAAGATAGTGTTGCTTTTTAAAATTGCGCATGCTCTACGTCTTTTATGTGGAATCCTTGGCGTATCTTATTCTTTTCAATGCAATGGTAAGAATACATAGATCTAGATCTAAATGCACACATATCGTAGATGCATAATGACAACACCAATTTTTCTAAGTAACCACTCTATATTGACGAATGCAAATCAGGAATCGCTTGTAAGGAGACTTTCTCTTGCACTCACTATTTTTTTTTTCTAGATCGACCACGATAGTAATACTTATACTTCAATGGTACAGCCATATTGTGTATGCTTCTTCTTTGGGTACGGGTGTATAAGGAGTCAAGTATTGTATTTCGTGTTGTTTTCATTTCATTTTGTTACTGTGAATCTATCTTCTATTACTTTATTCTTCACAAAAACTTCAGTAACTTCACACATCTCATATAAGGACACAAAATACTTAATCGAACGGTTTCTTCTTTCCACTTACTCATTTGATACTGCGCTTTAAATGAGAAAGACAAATACATTTTCTTTGTATTTTATTTTGTTTCATTATATTATTATCATGATACTTTTAAGCCTGACAATCAGAATTTGGCGAATTCTATTAACTTCTTTTACTTTAAATCATGACAATAAACATATTGTTTCGGGTACAAGAATAGCTTATTGCTGTTTGAGTTTGGACACATTTAGATTAAATTGGATCAGATGAAATGAATCTACCATCAAAGCCCAAGTATTGGGATCCATGAATATTGTGTCAATGAATTAGCAATATGTCGAAATCCATATTATCGAGGTACTTAACTCGGTTGTCCTGACTTCTGTGGTCAAAGATCGATGTTCTCTCTTGAGTTAGATTCAAAATATTCTGTCATAATCAAGGAAGGTTTTCTTTTTTGTGTGCATTGGTACTGTTGGTATCAAAACCAGTGTACCATAATGGGTTATTTCTGACTAATAAATCAACTCGGAAATCTGTTATTCCACGCTGGGTTGGATCCTGATCAAGGAATGAATAAATTGCCGTTAAAATTTAGATTTGCAGTAAGCTAGGTATTGTGTTCACAATTGCTTTGCATTGTCATTTTCTGCAGATCACAATAGAATAATAGATAAGTTGGGTCTTCATATTTGACAGATTTGAGAGAGGATTTACGTTAATTTTTTTATTTGAAGCAAACTGTATGAATTACCCACATGGATCATGGTATCCTTCATCACAAATGTGCAGTCTACAGTCTCAAATCATGTAATCCTTTATACCTTCATTGATTTAATTAAGCACAATATTGGAATTGATAATATAGGTCTAATCTGACATTTTATACGCCGTGATCTTTGGATACATCAATGCCTTTCTATTATATTCCAATATTCAGCATTTTGATAAATCAATTAATAAACATAATGAAGGCCATATAATTAAATATGTCTTATCACAGGATAATAGAATGAATGCAAAGACACAATTTTTGTTTTGTTTTCCTCCTACCAGTAAGACTAAAACTAACCTGCGGATAGAATGCCAAGTAGAATCAAAACGGCCAGGATATATTTCATCATGAATAACTTGTTGGTCGATACGCCTGCTACAAACAAAATAGTTCTGTTGAGGGCTTATGTCAATTTTCATCTATCTCCCTGTCAATTCATCTTCATTTATATAATATAGCATGCTGGTAGATGAGCTAATATTGTTTTAACTTGTGTGATGACCTGAAAGGAATTCGGAATGGGTAAATTCTCTTGTCAAATGACAGTTGATGGAAACTACTTTGATCATTCCCTGCTGTGTTTATATAAAGGTTACTGCGTTTCTATTTTGAAAATAGTTAATTTGAGTGAGATATGATCTATTAAATGCTGAGTTTGAATGATTTGTACTGGTGATAGTTATCATTTTCTTTGTAAGTTTGTCTAAAACCAGTGATTCGAAGATATAAGGAGAGGCTCGACTACAGTGGGTAGATAGATGCTGTAGGAAAGTATAGAGAGTGGGTTTTTTTCGAACGGTTTTTAAGCGGGAAGTGAATTTTTTTGGACATATGAATACTTTAAGTAAAAGCAGATTAATTTACAATTGCAACAGCTCATATTTTGTTTGGTTTTGTGCTTGTGTTTTGTTTTTGTTTGTTGTATTTTTCTCTTTTTCTCTTTTTTTTTTTTTTTTTTTGCTCTATTGGGGTGTCTAAAGATAATACTATATGAGGTAAACTGGAAGATGTCATTTGTCCTCAATCTGCACTTCATGTTGGAATAGTCTCTTACACTGCCGTTCGAATCCAAAACGCAGAATAGTATTGAGTATATAAAGAGAAATGTTCTGCGTTTTGGATTCAAACGGCAGTATAGACGTGATGTTCTTTGTGTTAATCGAATCATTTCAGCAATGAAATTTTTTTATTTTTTTTTTTAATTCCTTTATTGTCCTCATGTGGAAATTTGGTTTACAAATCGCAAACAGGGAGATATACAATCATTAAATAATTAATGACACAAAATAAATACAATAAATTCCACAACAAGTCATTGTTGGTCGATGTAGTGCAGCACCCTGCTCCCCCCGATTATAAAATTGGTACTCATTTATACACCTGAGTCGAGTGGAGCATTCAGAGTAAATTTCCTTGCGCAAGGAAAAAACCCATTGAACAAAGATTTTGGATTGCAATAGCCTGCTAGAAAAACTCTGTAAAGTGCATTGAGCACATTTAGTGGGAACACGCTATGTAAGATCGCTCTTTACTTCTGAATGTGGTGCATCGGACCATCTGTCTCCGTTCATATGACCTTGCGTGTGCATCTTTGTCCGGTACCAGGTGCTTTCCACTACTATCTGTTAAAGCGATGTCATCTGCAAAATCTTGGCCTTGGTCTGCTCCTTTCATTATTCGAATGTCATGTTACTTTTTCACCAAGCCGACAGTTGTCGATGAATGGAGCTGCTAGAGTTTCTCTTGTTGGAACAGTTTTAAACTACTATCCGATTAATGGCCCCCGCCACCTGTTTGAACAGTGTTAAACCACTATCCGATTAATGGCCACCGCCACCTGTTTGAACCGTGTTAAACCACTATCCGATTAATGCCCACCGACACCTGTTTGAACAGTGTTAAACCACTATCCGATTGATGGCTCCCCCGCCACCTGTTTGAACAGTGTTAAACCACTCTCCGATTAATGTCCCCCGCCACCTGTTTGAACAGTTAAACCACTATCCGATTAATGGCCACCGCCACCTGTTTGAACAGTGTTAAACCACTATCCGATTAATGCCCACCGCCACCTGTTTGAACAGTGTTAAACCACTTTCCGATTAATGTCCCCCGCCACCTGTTTGAACAGTGTTAAACAACTATCCGATTAATGGCCCCCGCCACCTGTTTGAACAGTGTTAAACCATTATCCGATTAATGGCCCCCCGCCACCTGTTTGAACAGTATTAAACCACTATCCGATTAATGGTCCCCGCCACCTGTTTGAACAGTGTTAAACCACTATCCGATTAATGACCCCCGCCACCTGTTTGAACAGTTAAACCACTATCCGATTAATGCCCACCGACACCTGTTTGAACAGTGTTAAACCACTATCCGATTAATGACCCCCGCCACCTCTTTGAACAGTGTTAAACCACTATCCGATTAATGGCCCCCGCCACCTGTTTGAACAGTGTTAAACCACTATCCGATTAATGGCCCCCGCCACCTGTTGGAACATTGTTAAACCACTATCCGATTAATGGCCTCCGCCACCTGTTTGAACATTGTTAAACAACTATCCGATTAATGGCCCCCGCCACCTATTTGAACAGTGTTAAACCACTATCCGATTAATGGCCCCCGCCACCTGTTTGAACAGTGTTAAACCACTATTCGATTAATGGCCACCGCCACCTGTTTGAACAGTGTTAAACTACTATCCGATTAATGCCCCCCGCCACCTGTTTGAACACTATTAAACCACTATCCGATTAATGGCCCTCGCCACCTGTTTGTACAGTGTTAAACCACTATGCGATTAATGGCCCTCGCCACCTGTTTGAACAGTGTTAAACCACTATCCGATTAATGCCCACAGCCACCTGTTTGGTGCTACAAATATTCGATTGATCGTAATAATTCAAGACATTCAATGATATCACAAGTTTAAAAAAAAAAAAAGAAAAACATAGATAAGATTCATACAAAGGAAAGATACGAAATACATCAAGAACTGTCCGAGTGATTGGAATTGCAACTTAACTTCAGCAAATGAACCGAATCGTCTTGCCCATAAAGGCGGAAAACATTCTTGGACCGTCGGCCACCGAGCTTCTATCTACTGATTGATTGGTCAAAGGATGGGTTTGCTTTTATGGACAGGGCGATCCAGTGTCGTCTCAGGTTGGATTCCCTCCTGCATCAATAGATTTTAATTATATTAACTTTGCAATCGAGAGCAGTAGGGAACTGTAAGAAGGCGACGAACAAAGATTTGTTGTGGAATTCATGTTTGTTTAGTTTCAGTATGTTGTATAATCGTATGATTGTAATGTCATTTTAATAGCACGTATGATATGTGTGGATGAAATAAAGAAATTTTATCAAACTTACTAGCGACACCCATTTCTGCTCATGACAAATACACATGCAGTCAAAAATAATGAAGCTGATAACCCTGGTGAATTTTGTAGTAGTTTTATTACAGTGTTGTTTTCTTCAATGCACCAGGTACAGAGTTTAATTCATTTCAACTGATCGCTGGTTCCTGTAAAGGAAATCACACGGCATCCTCTCTGGTCTGCCCTTTACATTCGCCATTATGAGCTTTTTCAATGAAGCCGCCACTTATGCAACTTGCACGGAAGAACATACAACCATTATAATAGGTTTTACCGTCAGAACCACATACAGGCCGATACACTCCGTCTCCACATTCTACATTGCAGCGACTCACGTCAGTGGAGGCCCAAGCTGTTGAATAAAGTAAGATGAGTTATACTCAAAGATTATGATAGTAATTAGTGAAATAAATAAAACTGATAAAGGAATTATATAAAAGGTAACAGCCAGCAGTACAAACTAACTGTGGAACAACTGAATGGGTTCTGTTGAAAGAGGAGAAAGACAGGGATTTATATTTTCACAATATCTGTTTAACATCTACATTGAATCAATAATGAAAGATGTAGATGAAGATTGGAAGATGGAGGCCTTTGAAGAATTGGATATAAATGGATAACACATAAAAGATCTCAGATATGCAGATGTCACAACCCTTACATTCCATACCAAACAAGAGATAGAAAATTTACTTACCTCTGTATAGAACCGCAGTGAAAACTACAATTTGAAACTCAACTTTAAAAAACAGCAACAAAACATCAAAATTACCATGAAACCAAAACAGAAAGAATTTGCAATATAAACATCAGCGGTGTTTGTCTTGAGAAGGGACGTCATTAACAATGCATTATGTTTACCTTGGAAGAACAATAACAGACAATGGAGAAGGAGCAACAGAAATATAAAAAGACTGACTCTTTCTACAAATAAGTTGACTAGTATGAAACCACACTGGAAAGGGTAAGATGCACAAACAAAACTAAGTATATTGAAAGTCTGGTTTTCTCAGTCGCACCGTACGGATGTGAGCCGTGGACTAAGAACAAAGCAATATCCAAGCGAATCAACGCATTTGAAATGTAGTGCTATAGAAAGATTTCTGAAATATGTCGTGGACAGAGCACAGAACCAGTCAGTCAAAAGAGCAGAGTAAAATATAAAAGAAAACTGAAAAACTTTGTTACACACCTGAAATTAAATACTTTGGGCATATAAAAAGACATGAGCTACTTCATGCATATTTACATTTTTGCCTAATTATATTACTTTTTTATTATTTATTACATAATAAAAATCAAAATAATGATCACTATTTCATTATGAAGTAACCAAATATAATAAATACATAATTTGATTTGTCATATTTCCAAGGCCACAATTATTAATACAAATTTTCGTTCAAAAACAACAAAAAAGATGAAAAATAACATGTTTAGAAAGATTATGTTTTGTTTCACATTTAACCTACCTGTGGACACGATGCCAATAAGCAAAAAAACAAGAAAGTGTTTCATCTTTGTCTTGAATGCGTCTAGAAGTCAGGTTCGGACAAAATGCTTCTGTAATAGTCCAGAATATTGACCATTCATTATTTTTATATATGAATAGATTCTGGAGGAAAAGCGTGGTTGGACAAGGTCGACTATTAATCTGTCAAAGTTTCAGAAAGACTAATAAATTGCCTTGTCAGTGATGTCAGAAAATAGTTTCTGGAAATTAACGTAATTAATATTCTTACCATACTATTCAAAGGTCATTATGAAAATGAAAATAATTCATGTTATTAAATGCTGGGTCTGAGTCGTTTGCCCACATGATGTTGATTACTTAATTTTTATCCGTTCTAAAATGATTGGTTATTTATTATTTTGACCTGACATTGTTCCGGATCTGTCATTCAGAACCAGTAATATTATATCTCCGTTTAATTGTCATTTTTATCTTTTCCTAGAAATTGGATGTCTCTCTTTATCTTTATCGTTACATCTTTAATTATACTTGATAGATAAGATTAAATAATTTTTTTTTTTTTTAAATAGCGAATACATTAAATAAGCAGAATGAGTTATAATTCCTCTGAGTGTTAAATAATTGCAATCTTTTAAAAAAGTAACCGTCATGGATTGCATACGTGACTGGTGTTACGTTGTACTTTTAATGTTTTAACAATCTTTTTCCTTGGACACGACAATTACATGTACCACTATTTCTCACCTGCGACTGACGCCGGGTATATTCCATTTCTTTGAAATACGCTTAATAAAGAACATTTTCCTGTATGGGATTGATAAATGGAATTTTATTTCAATTACATTTATTTTACAAGGGCTCTTCTATTTCTTCTTCTTCTTCAAATAAACTGACACAACTCAACTGGGTTGAGTATTACCTGTCAATGCACCAACCCCCCACCCCACCCCCACCCCAATAACAAACAAACAAAAAACCAAACAACAGCAATAAAGATTATTTTTTTTAATAACCATTTAAACATAGACAAACAAACAACAAAAGAAATTTAATAAAAAGAATGAAAAAACAAACAAAGCCAAAAAAACACCTCCAACAACACCAACAAAAAAAACAAACAATAGTAATGTCACACAAAAAAACTCAAAAAAAGCAAGCAAACCACACAAAAATAACAACAGTAACAACAAAAATAAAACACAAAAACACAAAAATGCCAAAACAAAACAAATATTAGACCTTTCCCCTACCAAAGAAAACAATGAAAAAGACAACAACAAAAAAAAACGTATTCATATTAGACCAAGAAACACTTATTCACCAAAGAACTTTTTTTCCCAGTCGTAATTCATAACATCATAACATCATAATAATATATTAGTGGTAAAGACAGGTGGTTCAGTCGGAAGAGCGTTGAGCTGCTAAACTGCGAGCCCCGGGTTCAAATCCCCAGTCCCGTGGCTTCCCCGTCGACCCAGCATCAAATGAATGGGTAGCTAGATCTCTGGAGATCCGGCGAAAGTAAAGTCGGCGAAGAAAGCAATGTCAAACTACCGCACAAAGCCTTAGGCCTTAAACAATTGGAACTCTGGTCCTGATTTCCTCTTCTCTCAGTATTGAGTCTGGGAAAGTTTTACCAGGTATTAAATCAATATATTTTTCACAAAACTTTCATCGCAATAGACCGTAAAATCAAATTATCGTAAGAACTTTAGATACTATATCGTTGTCCATGCATCATGGTTCCCCTTCAACTTTCATTGTCTTAGATCTTCATCCAGCTAAACAAGAACGAGTTCTCTGGATCAGTTGGATTGGGTTACATTACGATGCAACGAATGACTTCCGCTGGGACGGATACCCTGATACGGTTGGTCTGTGTTTTATTGTATGTAATAAAAGGAAGTCAATGTACATTGGAACCAGGAAGCCAAGCCCACTCGGTAGAGCGTTGAGCTGCCATATATCTTCTCTAATCAAACCTTCTCTGATCAGATCTTCACCATATCTTCTCTAAACAAACCTTCTCTGATCAGATCTTCACCATATCTTCTCTAAACAAACCTTCTCTAAACAAACCTTCACCATGTCTTCCCTGATCAGATCTTCACCATGTCTTTTCAGATCAGATCTTTACTATGTCTTCTCTGATCTGCTTTTCGCCTTGTCTTCTCTGATCTGATCTTTACCATGTCTTCTCTGATCAGATGTTCGCCATGTCTTCTCTGATCAGATCTTTACCATGTCTTCTCTGATCAGATCTTCGCCATGTCTTCTCTGATCAGATCTTTACCATGTCTTCTCTGATCAGATCTTCGCCATGTCTTCTCTAATCTGATCTTCATCATGTCTTCTCTGATCAGATGATCGCCATGTCTTCTCTGATCAGATCTTCGCCATGTCTTCTCTGATCAGATCTTCGCCATGTCTTCTCTGATCAGATCTTCGCGAAAGATGACCCTTGCCATGTCATTGTCTTATCTGAACAAACCTTCACCAAGTTTGCTTAGATCCATCTACTCTTCATTTTCCCGGGGATTCCCGTTGTGGGATTCTTTTGGCACATATTCGAGGGACTTTCCTAATCCTTATCTGATTTTATTTTATTTCCGCCCAGTATTTATCAGTGTGTAGCATATCATCAATGGCAAATCTAAGACCTAAAGGTTTGATTTGTAGTGGTTAATCGAGATCAGATCATTTATCATTATTCCTCCAGGAATTAAAATATTTAAGAAGTTTCAGGTTGTCCACACCCCATCCCATTTTGCCTTTTTTCATTTTAGAAACCAGGGTATTTTAAGTTTAGCAGACTAGAACCAAGAAGGAATAGGTTCGTTCCCTACGTTATGATGCAGAGCAATGGACGCCAGGTTTCGTGGTATGAGGCAACCAGAACAATGCCAAGCCATTACTTTTGTCAACACGATGCGCGTAAGTAAAGTATTTGAGCATTCTCTCACTAGTACTACAACTACGATATTTCATTGGTCAGATTAGAGGAAAACTGTCCCTTTATGTTGTGAAGAATATTATATCTGAGTTAATATGATTTTTACAGCACTGAATTTACATATGAAGGGTGCAAGGGGAAAACCTGTGATGTCAGTTTTCACACTTTTGAGAAAAATGAAACACTGATGTTATCAATGCTGCTTTTCTTTGCAGAAATTACTTAAATGGTTATTTGTTGTTGTATTTACGTT
>JASKDV010200822.1:0-10904 GCA_032466395.1 Aegires albopunctatus
ATTATTATTATTATTATTATTATTATTATTATTATTATTATTATTATTATTATTATTATTGTTGTTGTTGTTGTTTTGGGTTGTTGTTTTTTTAATTATTTTTTATTGCTCTGACTATTTATTCGCTACTCAGTCTGGCTGAATGTTTAATCACGTTATCTTTTGATTGAATTTGGAGAATTGAATTTAACCCTAGTGCTGTTGATACTGTCAGTCAAGTCTGAATACACTGGCGGTTTCGACTAATTGAGCTGAGATTTACATGGCTAGTGTTAAATTCTTCATGTAACGGCCAGTAACGATGTTGGGTCTATGGGAAAGGTTCTTAGAACATATTCCTCACTCTACACTAAATGAAATGGGGAATCGGTATCATATTGCAAAAACTTTGCTCGCCATTAAAAATGGCGTTTGACATAATCCATCCCGATTCGTGCCACATAAACCGAGCTAAGCTCTAGCTGTGTAGGTCATACATTTTATTAACTCTAGTTGAAGTGTTAAAGATATAAATACAAAAAGTTGTTATACTTAACATCTAGATACTAGTTTTAAAGTGGAACTCAACAGTTTCCAAGAACATTACATAATATCACCCTATCTCTCCTCATCTGCTGCTGCTTTTGTTCTCATGTTTGCTTGCATCTCAAATCGCTCTTTCATGTCTCCATTTCATTTGCGCTTTATAGATTTACATATTTTATTCGTTCATTTGTCGTTGCTATTGTATTTTTGTATTATTTTTTTTCCTGGTGTTATTGTGTTCTTTTAATTGTTGATGGTATGATGGCTTGCTAAAAATAAAACGTATGTATTTGTTTGTGTAAGGATTATTTTCATTGAAATGTCCATTATAGGCTTATGATTTCAATCTAACCGACTATGAGCGTAATAAGGCTACTCCCGTGCCTTCTACAAATCGATACAAGTATAAAACATCAAACGGTGGTACTTCAAATAATTACACTTCAAGGACAACGTGTATTCGTGATAAATTCATTTTTTCTTAATACCTTAGCTCCGCTCATGGTCCTTTTCATCCTCGTCGTAGTCAAACCCAGGGGGTCCAATTTCATTAAGTATGCGTGATTCCTGTGCCAATACTAAAATTCTTATAAGTCTCTCACTGGTAATGAACATTAAGGGGAACAAAAGATGAGCAAATGGAAAGAACAAATGGCCCCAGGTTGGTACTTGTCACGAAATGAGTAGAATGCCGTGGTCTTAACTTAGCCCTCTTTCACTTGTAATTTTATTGTCGTCTAGTGGCCATAGTTATTTGATGTTACCTTAACGTACAAGAAAAGCATCACAGTTTGTGGATTAAATTATGGAATAATATGGGTCATTGGTAATAAAATATAATACTATGTTAATGGTAGGTAAGATGGTGTGAATGCAATTATATCGATTTAGGACTCGAGTCCACAGCGTCCATAGAGCCGCACAGAAAGTGTATGATTGCGTCTAACATTAGATTTGACCACTCGCCATGTCCCCAGAAGCCAGACAGCAACAGTAGTTGTTTTTTTAATACTGCATTATGCACTATCCCAATGATGTCTATCCAATATCCTCCGCATCTCCTTTTTATAGCAAGAAATTGATCCGGTCTGCATGGACCCTGTGACACGAGGATGATAATTTCAATTAAATGCAGAAAACATCTCATTGGTACACAACGTAACGCAACAGTAAATTCAATGTTCTAATCATAAATAATATGTCTTAATGGTAAAAGCAAAACATTACATAAATCAAAATTACCCTTATTAATGCGAAATACAACTTTTCTTCCTGTGCTATTCCAAATAAAGACTTGAATTACCCACGCGACAACCACAATGAAGCTACTCATGTGTGCCATCGGGGAAGATTGTCTTTCTCGCTCATAGGGGAAAATAGACCAAAAACAAAAACAAAACTAGATGCCGAAGTGGGATGCAAACATGGGAATCCAAATTGCAGTTACATTTCTTATCTTTTTGTTCATCTCATCTATTCCCCTCTTTGTTGTAATGATGTAAAGAATGATTTACGGGTAAACGAAACATTTGAATGATACACAAAATGATTATTATTGAACATTCTGTGACCTATAAACGTTTCTTGAACAACCAGTGGTCTATTTCTTTTATTAGACAAAAGATTCATTATCATAAGAACTTTCATGAGTACTATGCTAAGCACTAAGTGAGTACTAAGTACTTTCCAGAAAATCAAAAGAGGAGTAAGACAAGGTTGTGTGTTATCTCCGGACCTATCCACATTATACAGCGAAATGATAATGAGAAACATAAAAAATACAAAGAGAATAGATGTCGGAGGCAAGACATTAATAACATAAGATATGCTGACGATACAGTTCTAATAGCAGAAAGCGAAGAAAAGTTGCAACAACTAGTCGATATAGTAGAAAAAGAAATCAGAATGAAAGGACTGGAACAACAAACAAACAAAAACCCGGACGTCATTGTAATTAGCAGAAAAGCACAAACGCCAACATGCAAAGTTATAATGCAGGGTAGAAAACTGAGACAAGTTGACAAAACAAAATACTTGTTGTGTACTATCACCAATTCAGATGGAAGGCGACGTAGAAATAAAGACAAGAATTACTCTTGCAAAACTAAAATTTTACAAAATGAAAACAATTTTAACAAACAGCAAACTATCAATACAGATAGGAAAAAGAGTACTACAACGTTACATTTGACCTATTCTGATGTATGGATGTGGAGTATGGACCATCAATTAAAAAAAATATGAAGGAAAGTTGTTTTTAGACATAATATTGTCATTTGGGTTAACTTCTCCGGTAAATAACGATCCTCAGTAAGAATGCGTTTCACTGAAGATGTGAAGTCGTGAAATTTCATATTGTCTTCAGATCAATGTGTTTATTATTAATTGTCCGTAATATTTGAATCCTGGTTCAGATGATGCTCTCTTTGTGCAAATTTTCACTTATATGACTCGATTTTCACAACCTACAAGATACAAATAGAAATGTTTTTGTTGTGCTTTTTAAAGGTAAAAGAGTTGACTGCCGTAAGATACATTACGTGTTTGATGACCAAATCACTTTAAGGTCGTGCTCCCATCTGCTGCAATGCAAAACAAAGAGGCGAAAAGGGAAGTGGCAGAATTTATTATATTTGCAGTTGATTAGATTTGTTCTTTAAATCGTTTGCATTTCATTATGAGCGTACTGAATGAATCTGTATGTTATGAACGATCGTACTCTCTCTAATAATTTTTTATATTCATTTCTTTTTTCTTTTTACAGATTGAAACATCTAAAGATACTCGACTGTGGCTGACATTTGTCAAAGTATCGTACACGACATAGTTTCAAATTCTTTTGAAACTTCAAATTCAGTTTTCATCATCTATGACAGATACTGTGGCATTCCTAAATGATACCCACATTTTTATTGTTTCGAACAAAAACATTGCAATTAGATTTCTAGTTAAAGGGTTCTCAAAGAGAGACTATTCGTATATCTAAAATCGAACACTTTTATTTATTGTCTTATCTTGAATTGACCTCATCTTAAGGGACCACAAGCTTAAGATCCCATGCTCTTTCCTATTGTTCACGATTGAAAACATATTAGCCATGCAGGATTGTGGATGAATGGTAGACCCAATGTACATCCATCACACACCGAGGCCTTTGGCCGACGCTGAAGCATACCACAAATTTCTCAGCCACAATAGACATCTGATCGTAGAGATTAAAATGTCAATCATTGTCTTTGTGGGCGTTGTGGTTATCGTCATCTGTGCTGTCTATATATTTTTGCAATGCCGGACTAAAGTCCTGAAACCTCTGATGAAAAATGCTCGGATTCGACGCCCGTCTCAGGAAGAACGCAAAGAACTCTTCGGCTCCACGGACACGTTGGACATTCTGTTGCCTTCAGACAAAAACAGTCTTCCGCTAAAAATACGAAAGGATCAGGAATTTTTCGTCTAGCATCACGTATTCCATGATTGGTCTACAAAGTACTTTTAATAATATTTCTTTTGAATGATTAAGTATTAATAACACTGTTTAAACATTCTGATTGCACCTTCGGTTGATTCGTAAGGTATGATAATGTTCAAGGTTCTACAGAATTCAGGAAAAACCAGATCTTCTCTTTTATATCAGTTGTATCACTACAATTCAATGAAAACACCATAATACATATTATTTCATTAAATAAGATAATTGCTATCCAAAAGTAAGATGATTTACAGAGACGAAAATGTAAGTATTAAGATAATATAAAATAGAATCAAAAGAAACATAATTTAGGCAGAATTTGATAATGAAAGTTCAACAAAGAAAAGAAATTATTGAAAAGGGGGAACTTTTTTCCAATCGATGACCTTCGCTCAAAGGCTTGTTGCCTTATTTTCTGTGTCAAATTGATGCACAACTAGACTAAAAGCTTTCTGGGGGATTTCTGGGGAAGACGTTGTCTTCTTTCGGTAATCTAAGAAATCTAAAAAACGTCAATATGATGAATACAACTAAAGATATTATTTCAAAATACTAATTTTTCACAAGGCTTTAGTGGACATGTCATTGATATTTCTAAATATATTTTCACAGGCGGTAAGAGGTCTTTGGAATAAATATATTACCGCATACACGTCAAGTCACTTGGATCTCAAATTATGTTTGTATAATATTCCTGGGAAAAGTCTTAAATTTTCAAAATCATTCGAAAAATACTAGTGATATGACTTTACTAAGTTGACTCCCATTAGAAAAGACCAAATAAGGTTGAAAATTACAGTAATAATAATAGAAACTTTGTCTCTATTTAGACACGTGCTATATTTCAATTATAGTTTCAAAATTTATTCGGTTAATTGACGATAACCTTGATTTACCAATTGTTTGATCCCTAACACCGAATCTCTTCCGCAATGTTTTTATTTTTCGAAATAGAAAACAGCAAACAGTAGTAGGGCACAAGATCCCACGTTCTAGATAGTACCACTATCCTTGGTCGTAGATGTGCTATTACAACCTTTGAGTTTGCTAGTGGCCTTACATTGAAATGAAGAGGGCTACTATACGAAAAACAAAACTCATCTTCGCTGTCTGCTGTTCTGGCTTTATGCCGTTGTTGATTGTATAACTATTGTGCTAACACTCATTGTTATGATCCAGTTAATATTATTTAAAGCACATCAATATAACTTCTTGATTACTCCTCGCCCATTCAGGAATTCTAGATGCTTACGCAGTCTCTTTCATCGACGCTGATGATTTCTGTTTGGGATCAAAATGGAGATCTTGTTGTGTTATCTTTTTCCAATTAAACCGAAATCATTCAACGACGCAATTTGATTGGTAGAATAGACTTTACACCAAAAGTGGAGCTCACCTCGATATTAAGATGCTCAATGAAGGAATCAGATAGCATAATGTTTCAATTTTCTATGCGATGAAATTGAAAAGGTTCAAGATTCAATTTGTAAACGGTCTATGGCCGTGGCCATTGAAGCAGAATGATCCAGAATTTTCTGGAAAAGAAAAGCGACAAAACAATCTATTATAGCAAGTATGAATTTCGCTCACTACGGCTCGCATTGATTGTGTTGAGTCCACATAGTGAGCGAAGTAAGTCCACAACTTTCTGAACATGCAACTGGAAACTTTAAAAAAGGCCTTGATCATTCTGCCACAGTGGCCAACTTTCTGATGCGATTTGGGTTTTGTATGCGCAGAATTAGAACTTCTGTAATGCCCGTTACATATGAAAAATGATACTGTGATGATTGAAAACAGAAATGCTAGACAATCGTCAATGGATATGGAGAACATTGAATTACATTGAAAAAGAAAATGCAGAATGTTCATAATGCATTACATCATTTTTGCTTTCATCATTACCTACCATTATTCAGATGTGATTCTTTGAAATTCATGAGATGCCATGAACAGTATCAAACTCAACCAAAGACTGCTTCTCTCTCATTGCAGCTCCTCCATCGATGTTTTCATACTATCATCGTGTAATATAATGCTATACAAAGCTTCTGTATTAAATTCACCTAAATATTTCGACATTTACTGTCTCTCTAACACACCAATAATGTAACAAATTAACTCATTCTATTGTAGCATATTTGTCAATATATTCAATATAATGTATTTAATATTTCTGACTCGTACGTTTTGTCTGTCAAAATACAGCTCTCTTTCCCTGCATCAGACGGGAAACTTGTTTTGATTTTGTTTTTCTTTCGACAATTTTCCTAGATCATTAAACATGTATCTTATACACCTTTTGTTTCTTATATTCGTTCGTTCTTATTAATAAAAGGAGATAAATAAACAGAAAGAGAGAGTGAAAGTGTGTGGGAGAGAGAGAGAGAGAGAGAGAGAGAGAGAGAGAGAGAGAGAGAGAGAGAGAGACAGACAGACAGACAGACAGACAGACAGACAGACAGACAGAGAGAGACACAGAGAGACAGAGAGGGAGAGAGAGTGGAAATCAGCATGCACTCTAAAAATCGGTCGGTGAACCTTGATGGTCACTAGGTCCTGAGGACTTTAAGGTCAATAAAAGAGCAAGTATGGGGATAAACTCCTTCTAATCCATGGAAGTAGATCAATTCAAAAGTAGGCCATGGGATAAAGTTACCCACTTCTTTTTAAAGTAATATTTCCATAAATAGCTAAGTTTCATAGTCAAGAATTTCTTTTTAATACCACCCCTCATTATAAAATGTTGAAAGTCCTAAATTAGCCATTACTTTTTGACTAGCATCAGGATTAAAAGTATTTATAATTCTGTTTCATGTTCATCCGCTTATCATATAGAATTGTCTTTGGATTTCCTATGAATAGTGTGACACTCAATATAATATTGGGACAAATATGCGCATATTTTTAATAAGAAAACTAATCATTGCTGTTTTCAGATTACACCTAATCATGATCTAATTATCAATAGTCAACATATTAAATGGGTAAAAAGTAGAGAGTATGTGTACAAACAAAGGCCGCTACCATTCTAAAAGACTGATCTAGAAAAAGTTTGGTAAGGCAAGCCCGCAAACTGAATCCGTCGTGGCTTTACTTCTCTCACTAACACTTCCACACAAGGTATCACTAACCGCTATGCTTACTATGACAGCTTGTTTTTGCAAACAAATTATGCTTTTCCAGACTTTTTTTACTGGACCAGTCTTTCATAATAGTAGCGGCTTAATGATGGATCTGCTGTACACACGAATAATAAAACATTAAGTTGAATCTTGCAAACTTATAGCAGAAACGCAGCACTAATCACAGACGCGTACATACTAGTAAGGCCAACGTTGTCCATGGAACACCAATTTAAACTATAGAAAACCACGTACAGAGAACTTAATCAGGTCTCTAGAGAAAAGAATGTGACCGAAGAATCACCAATAGGCAACATAAGAAGTATTGCCAAGCTCAGTCTTTTACCCGAATTAAGACAATGTTTCGCTTAATCTTATCCTTTGGGTATTGAGAAATTCAGAGAGGACTCCCACGCTGTCGATCATGAATTCGGACGTTTGTATAATACTATCATTGTTGAATCAAGCAGAGGGTTGTCCTAAAATTAACTAAAGTAATTCCCGGAAAATCGATATCTAAATGATAAATTGGACCTTTCTTTTTCTGGCAGCCCCTAGAAACTATCTGACGTCATGCATATGTTGTACACATACTCTAGGTTTTATTTATTTTTCAAAATAGTTTTGTTTCTTGCAAACCAAGGGGTGAGGGGGAGGGGGCGGGGGGGGGGGGGCGAAAATTTAGGACTCCATGATTCTAAATAATTATGCCCCTTGGACCCAGCCAGAGACCAGGAATGAAACAGGGTATTTAAAATTAAAATGTGATTGTGCTCAGTATTGATTGTGCTTAGAACAAACTTCCGGTCATCCGGTGTCCTGAAGAATGCGATGGAAGTCTACAAGGTGAGATTCAGATAGGGGAAGAATAATGCTTGGAATCCGCAATCTATTTTTAGACGTTATAGTATAAAATGGTAGGAATGAGAAGGGTTGTTGATGATTCATTTTGGGCCGTAGTTAAAGGGTAAATCATAAGGTTTTGTTGTTGTTGTTTTTTGTTGTTGTTGTTGTTTTGTTGTTTTTTTTGAAAATATAATATTTCCTTAAAGTGATACTATCCTGACTTTTAGTCTTTGTTTGCGTAAAAAGCTATTAAAAAATATTTTAAAAAATAAAATAAAATAATGCGCTCTTTTGCCTGTATTGGCTTTGCCATTGTCACACAAATCCAAAATGTTACCCGTAATAATTCCAGCCTAAGCGGCAATGGTGGCCACGGTACATGTATAATTGTCTTTTTAGTGAAACATTCCCTATAAGATTATTTTTAGTTAAAAATTAATTCTTCCTTCATACTGATTGACAATTTTATCTAGACTACCGACACATCAAAGTTGGTTAGAGATAAGAATGGTGCAAAGCTACCTTCAAAGCAAAAGACAGGTTGCAATTAGAGTACTACCGTTTGAATCTAAAACGCAGAATATTATTGAGTATAAAGAGAATATTCTGCGTTTTGGATTCAATTGGCAGAGTATCCTGAAAACCTCCACACAAAAAAAAAAACAACGATATTCCCAAAAGAACAATAAAATAGAACAATAACAAAAAAATCTATAGTCGTTTCCATTTCTTTATTAAATCAAGTCTATTACATTAACCACAGAAGATCATGTGATCCTTATGTGAATCACATTGATTACAATCAGTTGAACAAGCACTCAACAAAGCGTCTAAAGTGGCACTGGAGCCCCGCAAGAAGTATTGGTGTAGACATTGACACCGGTATCGAAGTCTGCTCGTGGTTATCGATTTCTAACTTACTACGATAGAGAACTCTTCGCTAAAATGGACACTTCTTTGGCATCGGTCAGCTTGAAGAGTTTTCACTCATAGTGAAATGTAACATGATGAAAATGATGAAATACTGGTCTTCAGGTTTAATTTGTCACTGGGTTTTTGTTTTGCTTTGTTTTACCTTTTGTATTTTGTATTGTTTTCTTATGTTTTATTTTGGATTAAGCAATGGGTGCGTGGGTCGAGAGAGTTATATGTTTTAGAGTTTTGTTGTTTTGTTTTGTTTTTGTTTTTTGTGTGGGGTTTTTTTTTTCCTTTTTTATTTTAAACGTTTTTAATTTCAATTCATTTTCATCTGTTTTATGTTTTAATGGAAAGGGTGTATTATCTCTTTTTTAAGCAATGGGAGGGCTGCGTCCATACCAAAACGACATTCAGCAAATACTACGATCCAATCACATGTACGGTGCAGTCTGTGATTTTCTGTGGCTCGTTCGTGGCATTCGGCGAATCTTGTTCTGGTGTGGACGCATTATTAGAATATGAAACAAGAAGAAAATACTGATATCACAGAGAAGAGGAGAATTACCCTAATTTACCAGACATACATCTGCATCGCCATTAATTCAGGAATTATTACAGCATTTAATGAATACCTGGTTTTACTATTACAGGAAATCTGGCAATAAGTAAAATGAATGTTAAAAACAGCCATAAAAATAGGACTAGAATTGATTTAGTTCTTCTCTTTCCAAATGAAAGCTGCAGTTAATTCCCATTTCCTGTTCCGTCCTTCTTGTGCCGATAAGTGTTCTTTTATATGCAGTTCGTCGTATGAACGATACCGATGATTGAAGCGTTATTGGAGAATTTCTTGAATAAAAGATCGATATATTTCGAGTGCTAATCATCGATCAGGCGAGTAATTTAATTCCGAGTCATTTGCGTTTTGAATACTGGATTGAGTACGTATTGGTTATTCCAAAATCGGCACCGACGTGATTTTAATGTAATCAGCAAGAAATATCTTCTTAACTTGAAGGCTATAAATAGAACAATGTTCACGAGTCTTTCTCCAATATCCTTATTTCTTGGATAATCTTTTCAATGTCTGGTAGCATCTTTGCTAATTAAATTCTTATCAAACAGGATTGTTGTTGTTTTTAAAAAGTCAAAGATCCGCCCTTATCAAAAGGAGTATTTACAGTCACGCATTGCAAGGATCAGCTTTATTCAAAAACAAAAATCAAAAAACAAAAACTGGACAATCTACGCCATGACATAAATGAATTAAGAAAACGAATTCTTTTTTATTTTCTGTACTAGGTCTCTCAAGCGCAATACGAAAACAAACAACAGTGTTTCATCAATTAATTCGCAAACAAACAAATGAATAAAATTTAATCTCTCCACTATTACCATGTCGACCTATGACGGTTTAAACCTGGTGAATTATATAAACCAAATTCAATAAAGTCCTTTTTATCAATGTATAGTTATAAAAGTAATTCTAATTAGGTCTGTTATACTTACAGGATGGCGCTGATAGTCACAATTGGTTTCAACAACAAAAGGTATCATTGCAGCCGATTTAAAAATAATTCATCATAAAATAATCAATAAAAGCACTATTTAAATCTTCTATACTTTTTGATTATCTTTTTTTGTATCAAAATAAATGGCTCATCAAAAAATGGCATTTACAAAGGCTGGTGAACAAAATTACGCAGGTATTATATACATATTTTAATAGTATTCAACAGTGTAACCCTGGACGATGTGGAGAAGGATAATAAATCAAGCAAAATGCACATTATGGTTTCAGGTTCCAAAGAGAGGCAACTGAGAGAAATCATAACGTTGTGTCAACGGAATATATCCAATTTGACAAGGCCTAGGATTATACCTGGAAAAGAATCTTTCTCTCCAGAGAGAGAGAGAGAGAGAGAGAGAGAGAGAGAGAGAGAGAGAGAGGGAGAGAGGGATGGAGAGAGAGAGAGAAAGAGAGCGAGAGAGGGCTGGAGAGAGAGAGCGAGTGAGAGAGA
>JASKDV010200833.1:0-10904 GCA_032466395.1 Aegires albopunctatus
TATCAGGTGGTATAATATTATATCATACCTGTCATGAAGTTATGTTTGACGCAAATTGCCAGGGACTTCAGTACAGTCAACAGACGGTCATCTTGTGGGTAAACTTCTTCAATTTGTGCCAAATTTCTATTAAAAGACATATCTCCTCTGATGCCCCAAAAGCAGAGAATGTCGCGAATGATAGTTAATTGTAAATACTCCTTTTGATTATAAGTATAAATGATAATGTACTGGAGGGATACTTAATTGTCCCTGGTTTACATAGTTCTAAAATTGATTCTACATTCGAGGATCGTAATACAAATTAAATAGCAAGGCAATAACTAATTTCATGAGAACTATAAGGAATGCCAACATATTATGTAGATATAATAGATATGAAGGATGTATGGTATGAAATATTAAGTAGCTACCAGTTATGACATTTTCAACGCAAGCTTTTACTTATATAGAGTTATGCTTTACGGTACCAATGTATTGGGTTGATCCTAAAGTGGTGCATACACCGGAACAAGTGGAAGCCCGTATAATGTGACATTCGATACTCTGCTGTCAAGAACGGTAGAAGGTGTACCTGGGAATATTAATTTTGTATACTCAAATTTTAATATCAACACACAAAGGAAAGTGCATAGCAATGCATACCTACATATTATTAACATACATACATGCATAGGCCTACATAATATTCATATACATTATTAAATGTCATTGTATACTTATATTGTACATGCCTACATATTATGTAAATGCATACATACATAAATACTATGAATACATACATATTTAACGAAACATACATAAATACATGCATACATACATGCATATATATGTATATAATAATACACACACAGGCGTGCAATCATTGACTTGGTTTAACTTCAGACTAAAGACTGGAAAATACATGTAACGTGTCGGATCTCGATAAGATTGTCGGGACTTTCCTTGAAAACTAGGCAATTCACCTCGAATTCTTTACCTGACTCAGGCGTGTAAATGAGTACTTTCCGTTAGACAGCGCAATGTGTGTTTGCGTCAAACGAAATGTCAGGCTTGTTCAGGGTGTTCTATGTCGATGCCAGTCAGAGACGTTCAGAAATTACTGTAAAGCCCTCCTTGACTATGGTTGAAATGTACTAAACTTATTAACATGAGCGCTTTAAAAAGCGATAGATGTATTGATTTTGTTTTGTTTTGGATACTTCACAAACAAGTCAGTATAAAACAACATACACCCAAACCACTTACAACAACAACAATAACAGAGATAGATTGGAGGGAAAAAAATAATCACCAAACCCAACAGACAGACAGACACATTGACAGAAAGAGATTACACAGAAGGTCAAATACACCCTCACCTAACACATTAATCTTGCCTTAATATTCGATCAACACCTTAGATCCATTGGAATTTATTGACACGTCTGTCCTTACCCTACCATTATCATAAGTTGAATTGATTTCGTCTACTTCGATTCTAAAGTGCGATTAGTAACCTCCGGCTTGAGCCAACTTATCAACGCCAGTCTTTCATTCTACGGTTCATCGGTCGATCAATGACCGGAAAAAAAAGTTATGATATGCACCATTGGCATCGTGCTTTTGCTAAAGATCTTAAATATAGATTCATATTGCACCATCGATAATAGCCTATGCCGTCTGCTTTTACTATTTTTGGAGTTTTTAAAAGTTTTTTTTTAATAAACCGTTTTCTATTTTCTCTGTCTGACGATTATCCACATTGACCACATTTTTTAATAGTTTAAATGGTGTGGGATACGAAACAAAAGCAAAACAAAACTCAAACTGGAGACAGAACAATAACAAAATCAATGATCGTGTGAGCCTACCAATCACATACCAATAAACACGTCGATTCGCGTAAATCATTTACTTCTCTTAGCTTACTTGTATGGCCATTAATAGAACCTTTTCGATTTAATAAATTCGCACTCTTCAAATGACATAATATTACCGCCCCTTCTTACTGTTCAACTCTGAGAATGCCTCAATTCTGTTCTACTGGAGTTTTCCCTTGTTGTTATAACCTTTTCAAATGATTTATTGGCCCAGAATTACATCCTGAAAAATTCCCAGAATAATTTGTAAGATATTTTTGGTACTGATGCTGTTATAACACACCCGGAGCCTCATTTCTGTGGGAGAAGATGCGCCAAAATGGAGATAATATCTTCATATTGCGCAATAAAATGTATATTATCATTATTCATTGTCAACACCGCTTGGCAAGGTAGCAAGACATTTTGAAAAGAAAATGATAGAGATAAAATATTAGTTCTGATATAAACAGTTGTAGTGAATTTCGATTAAAAACAAGAAATAAAATGAAATTTCACCATGATATCCCCGAATCTAAATATGGTATTTGTTTTTACCATCACCGAAGGTCAACCGTCAACGCCACCAACGTAGGCAAATCTATGCAAATCAACTTCATGCATGCCTAGGGGTTTACAACGGTGTTTCAAATGATATTTGAACCAGTGACTTTTTCCTCGCAAACCCAACAACTTATCCGTATGGCCATCGTGACACCCTGACCAATAAATATGTCCTCCAGTCTCCACTTCTCCTCTCCCCAAAAGAAAAAAAATTACACAAAAGAATTCATTTTCCCACATGCTATATTACCATAGACACCATAGATCTACAAGTCTAGGCCTATTACCGATCCACATAAGAACGATGCATTATGAAAATATCCCTGAATCAAAGTAAAAAACAAATCAACGAATAACAAGAGCGAAACAAACAAATACAATCTCGTCAAAAATAACAAATTTCCTCCTACAGCATGCCATATAAATATCATTATCATCAATTTCACCACCACCAACATTAGCATCATCATCATCATCTTCATCCTCATTATCATTAACAACAATGATGACAACTCCAAAACCACAGGGGAGCGGATAGCTCAGTGGTTAAGGCGATCGCCTACCAAGCCAAAGGTCCCTGGTTCAAACCCGTGCAGGCTTGAATTTGAAAACCAAAATTTTTTCGGGTTTCCTTCTGCCCCCTATCCTTAAGTTGCTAGGATAAAGAGTGGCAAGTCCTATCGGAGATAGTGGCAAGTCCTATAATGTCGGAGGTGCCATGTGTATAATATACGCATGTAAAAGAACCCTTGGCTGTTTACAAGGCAGTCTAGGAAAACCCTGATATCATCAAAGTAGTGGACATGGGTACAATTCAATACAACTATCTCCCACTATGGTAGCATTTTTGATCATTTTGGGCGGGCTGAGATATATATGGAATGTTATTCCATAAAATGTAATAATTTCTCCTTATAATTTTTTTCTTTCCTTTTTCAACTTTTGACATTAATTTATAACTTACTTATTTCCCAGACATTTTCCCCGAATATGAAAGAAGTTGTGTCTGTCGGCACGCAGCACGATATGATTGTCAATGTTTGGAATTGGAAGTCGGGAAACAAAATTGCTGCAAACAAAGTGTCCAGTAAAGTAAGTGGCATTGCCGTAGAATTTATTGCGTTAGTAAATATTTTAGTTTTAAAGATAATTGTTTATTTGGCATCTAATGGCCAGGGTTGCCACAAAGCCCTCTTTTAGGCCTCATAGCCCTCAGTTGACCTTCCTCTTGCCTAGAATTTTTGAACAATTTCTTTCCTCCATGCCTTCCAAATACAAAATCCTTCACTTTTTGGGGTTGTTGTCACTTCTCTACAGCCATTCCATATGACCATAGTAGAGAAATGAAGGAATTTAGTGACTTATGATGGTATCTTTAACTTATTACATAACAGCCCCTAGTTGGGCCTGTTTTGAATATTCAGCCCTCAGTTGGGTCCGTTTTGAATAGTCAATCCTCAGTTGGGCCTGTTTTGAATTGTCAGCCCTCAATTTAGACTTGTTGTGGCAACCTGGATGACAAATCCGTGTGGCACAATGAATGGATGTTTTCACGATTCTCATTCCTTGTGAATGAAATGTTTAGAGAGAGAGAGAGAAATCTGGGTGTCTTAATAAAAAGAAAAAGAGAAAGAAAAGTACAATCGCATCAAAATGCTCATTGTGAAAAGAATTTGTTGATTTGTAAAAACTAGAATTTATCTTGGCTTTCACTAGACTTATTAAAACATTTTTACAGGTTGAATTTATTTGTTGAATTATTTATTCTATTTCCTCAACAGGTCAGTGCCATTGCCTATTCCGAAGATGGGAAATGTTTTGTAACTGTTGGAACACGCCATGTGCGATTCTGGTACATAGAAGACAAACGCTCTAAGGTGGGTGCCTCTTTGTTACTTGCTTTCTCAGTCCTCTTTGCAGAGGTGCCAAATCTCCGGATATATCCGGAGATCCTGATTGTACCATGCTTCAGGCCAATCTTTGTTTTATTTTTGTTTTTCAAAAATCTATAATGTTATCTCTTTGTGTATTTTATAATGCACTTTATGATAAAATAATCTAAATGAATTGTTTAATATAAGATGTATTGAATATTAGAACCTACACATTATAGGCCCCAGTGTCCGCGCACTCGTGCTTTTTCCAGTGTTTCAAAAAGTTTAGGATTTATTTTCATAGCCAGTTGGCAGCTCTGATAACAATTACGCAACACTATTCTCTGTTGGCTACAAACTGGAGTTACTGTCTAGAGTTAAAGACAGTTAACATCCACTGACCTACCGTCAGGTTCATAGGACAGAGAGAAAAGTTCGCTATTTTCTGTTGACTACAAACTGGAGTTACTGTCTAGAGAGTTAAAGTCAGATAACCTA
Organism: Aegires albopunctatus; assembly: GCA_032466395.1. NCBI lineage: Eukaryota > Metazoa > Mollusca > Gastropoda > Nudibranchia > Aegiretidae > Aegires > Aegires albopunctatus. Next base: position 4,778 of record JASKDV010200833.1, read on the forward strand.
TACTGACCTACCGTCAGGTTCATAGGGCAGAGAGGAAAGGCCGCTTTCTAAGTAGGTTGGTGATAACGGTGATAATAATGATGATGAGATTGGTGATGGTGATGTAGAGGATGGTGGGTAGGGTAGTACAAATTTTACAAAGATTAATTAATTTACTCTCTTTCTCTCACCATACACACACATGCAATCACACACACACACACACATATCCTCATAACTGCATTATCCAGATGGTACAGTTGAACCAGATTATTCTGAAACTCAAAAATATTTCTAATAATTTCAGTATAGCCGGGATTTCAGAATAACAGATAATGACGCAACATCGCTGTGTAGAGGTATTTTAGTATGCTATAATGGTGTTGGAAAGGAAACACTATGTCATCCATTTTGTAAGTGAGCTTGGGACTGCCATCCACTGTGTTACTGCACATTTTTTTAACTTTGTTTTCTTTCAATCTTTCTTTTCTTGTATTGTTTCCTTTGTGGCTGGTGTCCGTTTAAACTTTTAATCGAGAGTTTCAGCAATTTTTGTTCTCAGTTGTCGCAAACACCTTGCAACGTGCTGAAAAGATTCTTTCTCCTGTTTGCGTCTTTCTCGTATTCGTTGCAGTCATGATAGCTGGGACCTAATTGTAGTTACATTTTTTCATCTTCTCCACAGATCAATCAAACGCTTCCGCTGTCAGGGCGTTCTGGCATCCTTGGAGATCAAAAAGATAATTTTTTCTGTGATGTGACATCCGGCCAAGGCGTCACGGCCGGCAGATTCTTTGTGATCACCCAGTCTGGCTTGTTGTGCGAATTGAACGAAAAGAGGTTATTGGAAAAATGGGTGGAGCTTAGGGTAAGAAGCGGATGAGATAATTGAAGATATCAGGAATTCATGCACATACATTGAAAATGACATATAGCACTTTTGAAGATGTTACAATTATATATCACATAACAGAGATCTTATATATTTGTGAATCAATATTATCCTTTATTTATTCAAAGTATGTCTTATGTCAACAGATAATTAGAAAGCTTTTGATCTTACAAGACTAAATAAATCTATTTGTACCCCCACGGATTGCTCATTCAGTAAGACACTTGCCTACCAAGCCAATTTTACCTGGTTCAAACCTATGTAGGTTTGAATTTAAAATCCAATTTTTTGAGTTTCCTTCTGTTCTCCTTAAGTTGCTAGGATATTACGAGTGCCAAGTCCTATTGGAGACCGACTTTAATCTAGGAGATCCCATGTGAATACACGCTTGTAAAAGAACCCGTTACAAATTTACAAGACAGATCAGGAAAACCCGGAGTCACCAACAGCAGAAATGGGTAAATTCAGTGCAACACCAACTTGTACACTTGTATTCCTTTGCTGCCTCCTCAGACCAAGTCAGCTAATTGCATAACAGCAGGTGCAGAGCATATCTTTGTGGGATGTGCAGAAGGAGTAGTAAGGCTGTTTTGCGCCAAAAGTCTTCATTACCTGTGTTCCCTTCCAAAACCTCATCACCTGGGCGTGGAGGTCACAACTGCCACTAGCCCTACGTAAGAACTTGTCCTCGCCTTTTTTATTATCATTTTTGTTTTTCATTCTTTCATTTATTAATTAATTTTTTTTCTACCCTAAAAATTTCTCTCTGTTTACATTTTAACCAGTGCGTTTGATGAAATTAGCATCGGTGTTATTGATATATAGAAGGATAGAGTAAAAACTTATGCTATGTTATTTTTCGCATCTCCGTTACCTCGGAGCAGCTTCACTTTTGCTTTTACTCTCCTCATTTCCAGCCACATGGTCAACAACCGAGAAGATGCCCACTACCCAGACACTAAAGCCATTGCTTTTGATGATGACCACAAGAAGGTAAAAAATAACACTCTTTACTTGTTCTATGTTTAATCTATAGCGGGCGACTTTGGGGAGAAAGGATATTGGGCCTAGACTAGATTTTGTGTGTGGATCTGAAGTCAAAACAACTCAAATATTCAACCAAAAATTGAAATAGAATATTTAATACCTTCTGTATTGATACATTTGTATATAAACATCTCTACATTTCCTATAGTAATTGATGACGAATATTGTGTTCGAACTAATTATATTATTTGGCCGTTTTGGGGCGTCTTGCCAGTTAAAGGGATAAAGATAAAGATAACAAGATGAAATTCCCTTTATTTATCCCTATGGGAAATTATTCTTTCGGATCTATGCAGAGGAAAGACTGACATAATCCAGGCGTCAACCACAGTGCAGCAGCGCCGCAGGTGGGCAATTGGGGGCGAATTATCTTGCCCAGGGAAAAAACCAGAGCCGAAGTGGGGCTTGAACCCGGAACTCAGGGTTACTGTGCAATGCCACTATCCACTAGGCCATCTAGCCCCCATGAACCTGAGTGTGGTGAGGAAGGTGCATGTAGTTGGGACTAAGCGCAGCGGGAATCAAACTTACAGCCTTTGCAGACCTCCCTAGTATTACAGATAATCTGTAATCATTACAGAAAACACGTTCGGGCAGCACCAAGTTACAGAAGTACAAAAATTGCCAGTAAAATACAGATTTTGGAGATAAACAAATTTTGGCTGTGCAATCACTTAATATCTACCTTTAGATTTGTTTCCATCAATCCAACATTCAAGAAGCCAAAGTTAAAACATTCAGAACTCCATGTAGATCAAGAATCTTTAGAAAAAAATAAAACATGGAACCATCTTTGAAGAAAAGGAAAGTTTCATGAGCACTTTAATAAAAAAATTAATAGTAACGCGACTATATGTTGCATATTTATTTTTTAATTATCGTCAAGTCACTGCCTCATTATAAAAATTTATGTCAAATTACACAAATATATGAAGCCATTACAGAATTTTGAATTTCAAACTAGGGAGGTCTGCCTTTGGACCGAAAGCAGACTTTGCTAACCATTCGTCCACGAGGCATATCTGATCTCTAAAGTCAAATGAGGGAGCCTAAAAACATTTTCTAAATTTTTCCTTTTCGCATATCACCACAATGATAAATATTTGTACGGAACAGTTCCATGAACCAAGTTATTCATACATCATTTGCCTTACCAGGTTACCTGTATCTACAACGACAGTAGTGTTTACATTTGGGACGTTCACGACCTAAAGAGAGTCGGCAAAGCCTGGTCCTTTTTGTATCATGGCGGATGCATCTGGGCCCTAGAGGTAAAAATGTGTTGCTGTTGTCGTTTTTGTTTTCTATTATTACTTCATCATCATGGTCATCATTATCATCGTCTTAATCATGGGGAGTGGGTAGCTCAGTGGTTATGGCGCTCGCCTACCAAGCCAATGGTCCCTGGTTCAAACACGTGCAGGCTTGAATTTGAAATCCACATTTTTTTTTTCCTGGTTTCATTCTGCCCACTATCCTTAAGTTGTTAGGATAAAGTGTGCCAAGTCCTATCGGAGACTGACTATAATATGTGTGTATATCATACACATGTAATAGAACCCTTGGCTGTTTACAAGGCATTCTAGGAAAACCCTGATATCACTAAAGTAGTGGACATGGGTAAATTCATTACAACAACCCTTGGTTGTTTACAAGGCAGTCTAGAAAAACCCTGATATCACCAAAGTAGTGGACATGGGTAAATTCAATACAACAACCCTTGGCTGTTTACAAGGCAGTCTAGAAAAACCCTGATATCACCAAAGTAGTGGACATGGGTAAAATTCAATACAACAACCCTTGGCTGTTAACATGAATGAAAGATTGAAGGTACGGTCTGATAGTTGACACGTATTGAATTTATGTATTCGGAAAATCGCATGACGTTTTTAGGTCTTTATTAATTTGTAAATGCGTGATATAATCTAGATCAGGTCATGTGAATATAGTCTTAATTATTATTTCTCATTGAGTCAGTATTTTTAATGTTTAAGGCTCTTCCGACCTCTAGGGGTCATCTCAGAGCCTTTGGAAAAAGTAAGATGATTAGATTAGTTCAAAGAACAAAAACAGAAGTTGCAAGGAGGTAAAGAAGCACTTCAAATAATAATAAAAAATGCAAGATAATATAACAATAATGAAAATTAAACAGAGAGATTAAATCTCCATAAATCCCATTCCAATATAATACTCTGTGATATACTTCGTGGAGTATCAAGAAATATCAGAACGATTGCTACCCACAATAATATACATTACGGCGCTAAAAGGTTATTGTCTTGATCTAATACCAATTTCTGTTAACTTTTTCAATTATGTTATCAAAAAATTCCTTTATGTCCACATAATTTCTTTTGAAAAAGGTCTTACCTTCCCGTACAGTGCGACATGGCGAATAACGCAAACCGTACACTTTGGCATGACGCAAGGTTCGCACCGCGTTGACGACTTTCGAAGTCACGTGACTAAACTAATTACGTAAAGTATGGGTTGTTTTTATTATTACACTATTTCACATTTCACTTAACTATGCATGCCTAATACGCATATCAATGAGGTTTGTATACTCATTAAAATGTTACGATACGCATCATGTACTAATATCCATGCGCTCCCACCCACACACACGCACACACACAAATAAAAAACCCGTTTAAAAACAACCATGACACATACTTAGAGTGTCTGTGCGTAATACTTATCAATTATAAAATAAACACTTAACAAAATTACCTCAAGGCATCGAAACATAGACACAAAATGTTAAACTTTACACTTATTAAAATGACACACAAATAATAATTGATAAGAAAAAGTACACCTCCTACTATCAACAATGACGTCATGATTCATTTGTTATGACGTCATTCATCCAGCCCCCACCTGCACACGTCTAGGGCAGGGTTCATTTTTTTATATGTGTCCCGCGCTAATTGGCGCACACGGGAAAAAATTGACCCATTGCAACTTTGAAAATTGTGTCAGCTGTCCCATTAAATCAATGACAAAGGGGGGGGAAAAAAAAAGGGGGGGGGGGGGTGAGTCAAATATAAGAGCAACAGCAAAAATGACAAAGGGGCCCAAATCATTAGAGCAACAGCAATTACAACAACCCAGAGAAAGGTATAAAGGTAGATGTTAGTGTTAAATTATAAAAACAAATCGTCAATAGTAAAAAGTTAAAACTTCCATTTGTCCAACCCTATATGAAGACATTATGGTCATGACCCATTGGTTCTACAATGGAGGGGTTATTTGACCCATACGAGTGTTTGGTAAAAATGAGCCGTGTTTAGGAGATCCCCGCCCCATCACCCCCCCCACTCAATACATTATGCATTTTCATTACACTGGTGGTTAGTTAAACGATGCCAGGGAAAGAACGGCTTACCCCGGTGTATCCAGGGAGGTTGGCAGACTGATCGACGACTTAATGAATGATTAATTGAATAATGACTTGCTGTGTCACTTCTTTACTAGTCATGGCAAATAATCTGATATGGTTTATGCCAATGTCATTCTATCATTTAATTGCCCCATCACACACACACACACATTCAAACAAACACACACACACACATTCAAACAAACACACACACACATTCAAACAAACAAACACACACACACATTCAAACAAACACACACACACATTCAAACAAACACACACACATTCAAACAAACCCACACACACATTCAAACAAACAAACACACACATTCAAACAAACAAACACATTCAAACAAACACACACACTTTCAAACAAACACACACACATTCAAACAAACACACACACACACACACATTCAAACAAACACACACACACACATTCAAACAAACAAACACACACACACATTCAAATAAACAAACACACACACACACATTCAAACAAACAAACACACACACATTCAAACAAACAAACAAACACACACACACACACACACACACCATGTTCGACATCCTATTTCTAATAAGCTAACTCAAAGTTGGTAAAGTGAGACAGTTATGTTCTTCTCGGGTATCATTGTTTTGTCACATTGCATGTGTGTTGTGGGGGATGCATGACGTCGTCAAAATATGACATCCTTCCTTGTCATCATGACTAGTATGTTATCAGCTGCTTTGATTACATGATAAATTATCTCTAATGTATAATATTACAGATTATCATTATTATCATCAACATCTCTTTCTCTCTCTCTCTCTCTCTCTCT
>JASKDV010200844.1:0-10904 GCA_032466395.1 Aegires albopunctatus
ATTTTGCAGAGCCCTCTACCCAATTTGTGTACCTATATTTTACTTACCAGCTCTGCGGTGGCATCATTTTGTATTACCTCCATTGGATCAATACATTTTTACATGTGTACCAGAGGCATGTTACTCTCCTATGTCTTTGACAATGACATGTACCCAAAGAAATTCTATTAATAGAATTTCTTTGGGTTTAAACTATATTGATCTAAGTAATTCTATATTTTATTATATATGTATATGTATATATTATAGGTTCTAGATCTATCCATTGATGAATGATGAATGTTATCTCAAGTAGAGGGGGAAATTAAATATTTAGTTGGTCCTTATGATAAACATAATGATCTTTATAGATTTGTTGTGAGATTTTATTTTAAGACCAAAATGTAGATCTATAGAAATATTTAGTTAATAGTAGGCCTATAGAAAATAAGTATTCGTAGTAATGACGGTGTCCGAAAATGAATTCCCCAATCAGTCATTTATAATATAATGATATATTTCTTTGACCAAAATTTAGTATTGCAAGTAGACAATCAATAACAATAATACAATACAAATAACAACACAATTAACAATTTCAATAACAATGATCGTTTGGACCACTAGGCAACTAATGTATCCCAATCCCAAAGAGTGAGGTCGAATGTATATATTTAACATCAATAGACCTCCGTCGGTCAGATCTGACCATGGACCCAGCATGTTGTGCTGCACCTCGGCCACATATTTTCAGGAAGTGGGATTGCCGAGGAACACCACAGAGACTACGTGTACCTACATAAGGCACACTTTCTTCCCCTCAGATCTGGACTTTTCTTGCTTACCCGAGGAGAGACAGCGCCAATGTTTCTGTGGGAGAAGTTTGTAAGAGTTTTTCTCTAAATTAGGCCATGGTAGGAATTGATTTTTGCCAGGGTTTTGGCTTTGTAGGCCAGCGACGTAACCTACTGAGCTATCTGTTCCCCTGTATAATGATAGGCATGTAAAAGAACCCTGGTCTGGTTATAGGTCAGTCATAGAAAACCCTGATAGTAAGTGATATTGCTAAAGTAGTGGAAAGAGGTTAATAATATCTAATACAAACTCACTAGTAACACAAACAGGCCTACAGATTCTTAAATTTTTTAACCCATTAAAAAAAAAAAAAAACAAACAAAACAAAACAAAAAAAACTAAGACTAAGAGAATTGTAAAAAATAAACATACTTAACTACACATATCATTCTTCTTGATTATAATTAAATCTTTCTTTCAACATCATGAGATTTATGGCATGGCATCGTGGTCAAGACTGAAAGGATGTGATTTGTGGCATGGCATTGTGGTCAAGACTGAAAGGTTGAGATTTGTGGCATGGCATTGTGGTCAAGACTGAAAGATTGAGTTTTATGGCATGGCATTGTGGTCAAGACTGACTGAAAGTTTGAGATTTGTGGCATGTCATTGTGGTCAAGACTGAAAGGTTGATATTTGTGGCATGGCATTGTGGTCAAGACTGAAAGGTTGAGATTAATTTATGGCATGACATTGTGGTCAAGACTGAAAGGTTGAGATTTGTGGCATGGCATTGTGGTCAAGACTGAAAGGTTGAGATTTATGGTATGGCATTGTGGTCAAGACTGAAAGGTTGCAATTTATGGCATGGCATTGTTGTGATCAAGACTGAAAGGTTAAGATTTATGGCATGGCACTGTGGTCAAGACTGAAAGGTTGAGATTTATGGCATGGCATTGTTGTCAAGACTGAAAGGTTGAGATTTATGGCATGGCATTGTGGTCAAGACTGAAAGGTTGAAATTTATGCATGGCATTGTGGTCAAGACTGAAAGGTTGAGATTTATGGCATGGCATTGTGGTCGAGACTGAAAGTAGTGAAAGGTTTGCATATTCATTGGATTACAATCGAAAGGCTGTGAGTTTGATTGCTGCTAACCCTTAGTCAGACGTAGAGTCCATTGGAAAGTCACTAGACACGTATTTTCCTCACCGCGTTCAGACAGAAAATTTTTTATCCAGAACAGGCAGTGAATGATCTTGTCAGCATGCTTGCAGGAAAACACTGATAATCATCATCAGCTGCTCTGCTGTATTTTCCCGGAGGAGTTGAGATGGAAGCTGAGTGAAATGGCATGCTGTCAAGTGTATTAGTCTGGATTGAGTGGAGAAATGGACTCTAAACACATCTACATGTTTATCAATATGCATACAAGTATTATTTGTATAAATGAAATATTCCATGCTCTGGCTTATGCTCAAACTTGAAAGAAAAACAATCAACTTCAAAAATCCAATTTCCGATCCACTGTAAATACAAAATCAGTCAAATAATACACTGGAAAACTTGTTGAACCAAAACAAAAGGCTAATCCGAAAAAATGGTTAGATTGACTGTAAAAGTAAAAGGAAATGGAAACTGGATTCTAATTTAAATTCTTTATTTCAGTTTTAAAGGCCATTGGCCCAAGTAACAAAGGTACAGTTTGATGATGGAATTGCATTAAGACGTCAATATTAGAGATCTAAATCTGGTAAAACAGGAGAGTATATATGCATATCTGCATACAATCTAAATCTAGATCTACATTTGACTAGAGTGAAACCATTTGGGTTATCTAGATCTGGAATCTATCTAATCTGGATCTAAGCTTAGATCTAGCCTTCATTTAGATCTAGTGGCATTATTCATGAAATCTGGATGTAACCAAAATGGACTTTTCTTACTCTTACAAACCTCCTGCAATGAACTTTGAATCAGGAAATATAGCTGAAAACTTCAAAAGATAGGCTCAACATCTGAGATTAATATTGACAGGGCCTCTAGCTGATAAATCAGAAATTCAGCAGTGCAGTTATTTTCTACTTTTCATAGGTCAAGCAGGTCGAGACCTATACAACAACACGTGGACTCTTAAAGAAGAAGAAAAGGATAAAATAGAATTTCCATTCGATAAATGTTCATTCTATTGCAAACCAAAAGAGAATGTCATGATGTCACGTTTCAAATTTAACTCTAGAAAACAGGCGACCAATGAAACTATTGACCAATTTGTAACCGATTTAAGACTACTGGTTCATGACTGTTTTTGTTCGGAACAGGTATTTTTGCAGGCTTGTTCGCAACAGGTGAACAAGAAGGCATGATCGAAACAGGTGAACATAAAGGCTGATTCATTGATTCACTTGGAAGTGAAAAAGCTAGTCGATCCTCAGGAATATGGCGTAAATTACTTCTATTTCATCGAAACTCAGTTCCTTGGTTGTCTCTGATTTTGTAAGATCTCGGGGCCTCATGTTTCTGTAGTATCCTACAAAGGATAAGACTAAGAGAGGAAAGTGACAAAGACACCAAGTTAAATGCACATACATACCAGTGAGAGCAACGACAACGATTCACCTCTGGAACAAACAGTCAAACAATCACATTACGTGTACACCACTAGAAGTGGATGTCAAGTCAAAGTTCCAAACAAATATACAATGTAGGCATGGCCATTGTTGGGTTGAAATAATTTAGACGTCCACACCATAACAATTAACACAGCCGCATTTAGTAACAATAGTCACTAGGATAAATTTCTTAGAGATATAATACATATATATTAGAATATATATATATATATTAGAATATATATATATATATATATATTTCCTCATCAGTAGAAATAGTCCTTATCACTGGAAACACTTGTAGTGCCTATTTAAAAATAGATAACATTATCTTCATTTTAATAAGGGGGAATGTAATGATATGCTTACCACTAGATGCTAGACTGCTAGAACTATACTATATAAGATATTATAACAGAGTTATTGATCCATTTGTGTTCAATTTGGTCACTTCAATAAAAGTGCTTTAAGTGAACGCTTGTGTCTTTGTCTCATCCTTTGGTAACAGTCGTCGCCATGTCTTATCAATCAATGAACCCATAGTACTATAAGTGTCCACATAATTTGAAATCATCATCATATCACAAAGAAAATCAAATAAAACAGTTTTCTACTAGAACTACAGACTTCCTTTCATTTACGTTCAAGAAAATCAGAAATAATTAAATTTGACATGTGCCACATACAGACCTAGATATCTTCATACATAACAATATCTCAACAATTAATCAAAGCACAATGCATGTATAGAAAACGTTGTAGCCACGCTATCTCACCCCCTCTCCCCCCTTTTACGCCATCGCACATATCCTATACCTTGTCACGTAGTAATAGTTATAAGTAGATTGAATGTAGGTAGGACAAATAGAAAATTATGTTTTAAGCAACAGAAAAGAAGAATAGCTTAGAACATTGATAATTTTATCCTGAATATTTTAATATCAAATTTAGTTCTCTAAGTCTAAGTTGATCATTAATAATATTAATATTATTAATGAAGTTATGGATATTCTCAGTGTTGAATGTTTTGTCACATTTTCAAATGTTATAAATACACCCAGCATCCTCAAATTTTCAAAACATGAACTCCTATACTATGCATAGAACAAGGCTATTTTTTATTTATTTTTTTTTTGGTAGGTATGCAAAAGATGCAAGTGGTTTGATTTTTGACATGAAATTGACAAAAATGCACAATTTTGTGAATAGCGCAAGGGAGGTAAAAATAGCGAATTTTATCAACTTTTAGATGACTCTGAAAAATCAATGAATAGAGCCACATTATTGATTAATAATACATCAGATTAAAGATCTTTTCAAGCGCTGAAAGATGAAATAGTCTAAAACCTGCTTACAATGTCAGGAATTGTTTAAAATGCTGAAATAAATAAGCGGCATTGTGTAAAATGCGTAATTCAGCCTAAGTAGACCTGTATCAAACAAGTGAGTTGATACTATTATATTTATCATACATGCTTGAAATACATCTAAACAATCAAAAATTGAGTTATGGCCCATAAAAATAATGCCTCCCACTGACTTAAATTGAAAGGTAAAAATGCGACTGGCCTTGGTCTTCATGGGCTGGGCAACCATAGCAATGCGTTTACATAGTATTTACATTGTGCTGCCGGGCGTTCATTGAAAATGGGTTCTATTCAAATAACTCTAGAATGGGCTCCATTTAACTTATTATTGTAAAATTTTAACACAATCTAGAATATTAAATTCTCTTTCTAACAGTGAGTAACGAATTTACAAGAGAAAAAAAACATTATATTATTATAAATGGATAGAAAGGGCTCTTCAGGATGCCCACGGATTCAATTCCGAGAATAGCACTGCGCTGGACTTCATTGTTATAATAACACTTTTAAACCAAAATATATTCAGTATTCCCTTGAATTTCGGTAACATGCTGCTACTGTACTTGTAACATTCAAACCATGTGATACATTTAGCAATTCTTTAATTGCTTTCTCTAAAATAGTAGACTGTCAATTTGATTTTTTTTGGGTGTTTGGGATAGATCTAATTAATTGAATCAAAAGAAGGTGTCCTAAAAAATGTACTTTTTATTTTTCAAAGTTTTAAATATTTTTTTTCAAATCCAATGAAGTTTCCATCATAGGTATATAAGATTTAATCACCTTTAGAAAACTCAATTGTCAAAATTAACAGAGACAAAAAAATACATCAAATTGATTTTCCCTGAAGCCCATAGATTTGACAGGATCATTGTAAGGTAAAAAAAAATGGACAATTTATTAATATAATATATAACATGAAATAGTCTTGATTTATTATCATCAATCACTCTCTCAACAGAAGTAAAATAACGCACAATGTTAGCATTACATGTATTACAAGAAGAAAGACAAAAGCTTTCAAAATGACGACACTCAAACTCAAAATTAAAAGTCTTCTATCAAACACAACGATCAGTTTCCGCTGGTGTGTTCAGCGGCATTAGTTGTCTCTGTCAGTCTCTTCTTCTCCATTTCCACTTTGGAATTAAAGCCCTGAATAAAATAAAAGAAAGATTTTTGAAGCATTATTTGTTTACAAATCAGATACAGTACAGTGGTCTTTTCCTAATAACCGGCTGCCTGACAGTTACAGTAAAACTAACCAATCTATCTAAAGACCCATTATTTCAACGAGACAGAAATGTTAACATACAAATTCACAACCTAAAGATCCTGCTCTGAACAAAAAACCTGCTTATTATGCGGTCTTGGTGGTGTGAAATAATGAGTGATTTTTTTCTCGTGTAAAAGCAATCGGTGCCAATCATATCCATCAAGTCTTGATATCCATGCACCAGCCATTAGTGAGTGCGTATACCTGAATCTAGAGGATGGCAACAAAACCCAGCCCAGTCATTATCCATAAAGTTAAGTTGTCTACCCTGCCTACACGATTGATTTTCTCCTCTCATTAGTTAAATAAATGAGCAATACCTGTATGAGGCACCCTACTCTAATGTCTATTCACAACTAAGGTCATTGGATTTCCCATCTGATCATAAATCTACATCACCTATAAATGTTATCTAATTCATGCTATTCTGATAAACAGACTTCGCAGAAAACAGGAAGGCAACCTTTGCTGCAGAAGTGAAAAGTGCCCATCTTGGGAAGCAGCAGGTGACCCTACACCCAACTGTTTGCTTCTTTGGGGACTCTGATGGCCTGCTGATACGTCATGTGCATATGTTTTTCACTGATGATATATCGCATGACTATCATGCTGTTCATCAGTTTACCCTGAAGAGCATTGAGTTGTTGCAGAAAGAGACTTTTGACACAGATCTGGAACTTTTCCTCTTCCTCAGTACCCCTTTATTTAAATGCTTTCATTGAGGCTGAAGAACCAGAACCCCAGCAGCCAGTGTATACAATGTAAGTATTTTTTTTTTTTTAAAGAGTTGTATAATGCACGTATGTAGAAATAGATGATGTCCCCATCTATATCACATTATTATTTAAAATTCTTTTCTCTTTCCAATATTAAATTTAGTGCTTTTCTGAAATGTATTTTTTTATAGAAATCATTTAGATCTAACACTATCTTGCCATTTCTTCACAGGACTAACATTATACCTTCTGTCGGGGAATGGTTGGAAGTGAAGGACCAAGCATTTCAGAAAAAAGGAAGGCCCTCGAAGGAATTGCTCTTTTATGCAGTGGTAAGTTATTTTAGCCTTGATTTTAATAGCTGTTTTATATTAAATGTATACAATTGGAGAGTTGCTTCAATACATGTATTATATTATTCTTGTTTGTTGAACCTCCATCAATACCGTGTATAGTATAAATGGGCTATTCTTACATTCCTTCACAGGTCCAGTGCCCACTCAATTTTTTTATGTGGAATTCCTGAAAAGAACAACAGCAGGCACATATGTCTTCAATGATGTCCCTGCTGTTTCAGAAATAATGTCAGGGGAGCCTTGTTTATGAGTGGAGAGTTGTGGCAGCTCGACCGGGTTCCTCCAGATCGAACAGTCTCGCATGCCATTATATATCATGTGTTTTAATCTTATTTGATTTTTTATGTTGACTTATATTAATTTGTATTTTATATGAATTTGTTGTATTTGTATATATATTTGTATTTTCTATCATATTACATTAGTTTTTGCATACATTTTCTGTTTTTCTCCAAAAAAAAATTTATCTTTGAATTTTCCTTATTATTTGTTAAAAATTATCTCCCCTTGGATTACTATGGCCGTTCTTCCTTCAGTTCTGCTCTGAGACACACCTTTGGTATGTTCTTTACCTTGTAACATGTGTGTTTTTGATTGCATTATATTGTTAGCGTTTACCAATATAAATTTCCTAAAATTCAAGGGCAGACAACTTTGGGGCCTTATTTCTCCGCACAAAGGTCCCTCGTGCCTCAGCGACATGCATTTTCATATTCCTTAGATGTCAAGCTTTAAGTATTTAGAATTTTCCCCAAATTTTGGGTTTTAAAGTAGATCTCTGATTCTCTTCTGTGGAATCCGTCATATGAGGCAAATATATATGTGTACACTATTTCTAAGGCTTTGAAACTGAAACGACACCATAAAAATAAAAATCCAACTAGAACCATAGTTTTGAAATACCGGTAGGCCTAATAATTAAAAATGCTTTTGAACTTTTGAATGTGAGAACTTCATTTTTAATTATAAGCAGTCTATAAATTAATTATCTCATGCTAATTTTTTAATTTTAACTCTGACTACACATTGCCCAAGAAGACCATTTATTTACTTTGGAACAAGAAGCCAAATCTCAACAAAGCCTGCACATGGTGATGGTGGTGTGTTGGGCATGTCTACATGTGTGAGGCCTCTCTTTCTAACATTGTGCTTGTTTAATTTTTGAGGCAAGCAATGCTGAAAAGGGTCATCTTGTAATAATAATAATAATAATTTAACAATAATAATAGTAATAATCATCTGTCAACAAAGATGGCTGAGAAATCAACATATGTGTGAGGCCTCTCTTTCTAACACTGCGGTTGTTTAAAAATTATTGCAAGCAATGCTGCAAAGGGTCACCTTGTAATAATAATAATGATAACAATAGTAGTAATAATCATGTCAATGTGATGGCTGAGAAGTCAACCAAAATATTTTTCCCATTTAAAAAAAATTCATTCGTTACCTGCAAAGGCTTATAAAATATGTGAACTGTCTGGGCTCCAGCAAACATTGAAATCAAGGCACAGGTTGCAGCTCCTAAATAGGAGGGCCATGATCTACCAGCTGGCATCTTGGTCTAAAGCATAAAAATAATAGCTCTTCTTCCAAGAAATCAATAACAATAGCAGATTAAATAAATATATATGATAAATAAATTATTGCTCTTGGTCTTGATGAAGAAGTGATTGCTCAGCTATCTTTTGCGCTTCTTTTTTCTCATAAACGTCATCTATGGGATTAAAAGAAAAAAAGAAAGGTTTTTAAAATAGGTTGACTATATTTTTTGAACATATTTATAAAAAAACAAAAACAAACTCAACCAAACAAAGAAGAAAAAAGGTTGGTGGGCAAGAACACATTTTGTTAGAGTCGTCAGTTCGTTACAGGCATACAAAATTATTTAAAATAACAAGGGAGGAAATGGAGTACGGATAAAATCAATTCGCTTCAAGTCTCTTCATTACAAGTGTGTAATCTACCATTTTAATGCGACTTGTGGGTTAACAGTTCAAACATGAGAAATTCCAGAATCTATATTCTCCAGCTGGGTAAGGTAGTACTAGTGAATCATCCGCTTATATGTAGATCTATGTAGAATCAAAACCTAAAGATTTTATTATTTCAATTTGGCACTTACAGAAGTTGACACCAAAAGGTCGCCAGTTGATCATAGAAAACTCCAATACAGCGCCGAAAACAAAGAATATAGGCATAAAACGGTAGATGCCAAATATTTTACGTCCTGGCCATGCGTTTACAGCTTTCTGAACGAATCCAACTCGTTTTCTCATTTCGTTGTTAAGAACATTGATAGCATCAACATTAGGAATCTACTAAATGGAATCAACAATCTTTGACGACCTTTCTCAAGAATCTAAGATTTTTCTGTTTCACAATAATACTCAAGGCTAATGTTAGTGCAAATTATGTCCTGTAGTTCAAGCAGTCTATTCAAAATGCCTTGGAATTTTAATATGATCAAACATTTTATAATTTCGTTCTGACAAAAATGTAAATATCTTACCATTAAAAATAAAATATTGGGCATCAATCAAATCTATTTTAAAATCAGCATTGATGTATCAAAAGATTATTTACAAAGCCCGATGTCAATACGAGTGAAGACCAGAGACTATGTCTATGGTGTAGACTACTTTAGTTGATGATCTTTCTCATAACGGTTACTACGTTTCATCGGTAATACAAGATAATGCCACCGCAGAGCTGGTAAGTAAAATATAGGCACACAAAATGAGTAGTGAGCTCTGCAAAATGAAACAAAACAAAACAATAATTTTGCAGAGCTCACTACCCATTTTGTGTGCCTATATTTTACGTTTCATCGGATAACTCTTTCTCTTTTGATCTTAAATGATGTGTTATAGGCCCTATAGAGAAAGATCTAGCAGGTTCAATATTAGTATTTTCAGCTTGCGAGATCTCTGTCTTTAGACGCTCCCAGCGCGATAGGGAAAAACTACATTACTCATTACAAAATCAAAAATTAATATTATATATCAATTAATAAATGAATTAATATTGTATGCGCTCCCGCTTCCACAAACAAAATAACGAAATGTTTATAGCCGGCTTATGATGCACCGTCCAGTCGGCTCGGCTGAAGACTGTCGGACTGTCGGCAGGTCAATGGTGGATCAAGTGAATAAGCCAAAAGGCCCATATAACACAACATTGTTTTTATGACGATTTGTTTCTACCTGGAACACCATCAAGTAGATCTACTTTAAATGTGGCGATTTATACAGTGCGTATACAAAGACCATAATTGATGCTTATTTTCTTACATATTAGATCTTTATTAGACTCTTATCTATCTAGATATAGATTTAGTGAATGTACCCCCACCCCCAGTGACACAGTAGATCTAGATCTATAATCTAGTATCTAGGGCATGCCGTATCTAGATCTACTTCCAGTGACACAGAGCCTGATTTTCGGCTCGCTGATATGTTCATTGAGCTTAATTTACATGAATATATTCAGTTTAGCCATGCAAAAGATAATAGTATAGTTATAAAGATAGTATAATCGGCTTGTCTTCTTAGACCTAATTAATGGCCTGTCGCAGAGTCTTTTGACTGTTGGATCTACTGTTCTTTTGACCATACCTACTCTAATCACTTTCCCTACTGACTAAGTCTGATCTTTTGATCAGATCTAATTTGGGAGGGAGGCTCAACTATTCTATATATAAAATTGTCTAGTCTGTTCTTGAATACGTTGGAGCTTCCACAACTTGTGCTGGCAATCTGTTCCATCTCTCAACCACACGCTGAGAGAAAAATCTTTGGCGGAGA
>JASKDV010200855.1:0-10904 GCA_032466395.1 Aegires albopunctatus
CCCCCCCCCCCCCCCCCCACTGTACCATATTGTGTTGACGGCATTTTGAACATTGGTTCAATTATTAATTTATTCAAATCATTCCTGTACATCTCACCTTGTAATCAACGTCAAATGATCTTGGTACTAATTGGATTTTCAATTGGGTTAATCACCTCCTGATTACTGTTTTATTTTCCATACTTCATACCTTCTTTGTCATCCAGCACCTTCATTCATCTCTCTCTCTCTCTCTCTCTCTCTCACATATATTTTATTGGGATGTAATTCCTCCATCATCATCAGATCTCTTTCACTACAACTACAATTATCTGAAAGGGAGATAATGTACACAATATTACATGGATTTCCTTTATGAAACAGCATTGTCATCAAGTTCCATCAGGTTTGACGTGAGACAATTTACCGACATAATTTTAGTACTGTCATTGCCATAATGATTTAAAAAAATTTTTGAAAATAATTTGATAAATTTCATAAAACCAAAAAAATAAAGGCACGAAAATAGATTTAGTATTATTGACAAAGATTGATGAAATACACATCTTTGTCTATATTTAAGAGGTCTTGCTGAAATACACATCTGTGTCTAGATTTGATAGAAGGTCGATGTTATATGGGTCTAAAGAATATATTCAAGCCAATGCTGGCCAAATATCCTATTTTGATGTAAATAAAACAGCTTTTAAACCTCCTTACATGTTTTACCATTTGGTTAATCTTTGGCTTTAGTTTATCGTACATATCAAGTCACATCTTCTTTGTATATTATTTTAGTAAGGCACGATTCGGTAGACCATATCACTGGTAATAACAGATAAATAGTTTCATAAATTCTGTTCAGTTTTCCTGTTGTGTATTTTTGTCATTTCTTCCATCTTCTTTCTATCTCTTTTTTCTTCCCCTCTTGATGAAATTTTCCCCTTCCAGACATGCCAATATTTATAATGCGGTGTCTAATTGATGCCAGACAAAAAGAAGTTATTGTTTATTTAACCCTTCAACAGACTTCTGGAAGAGAAAAAAAAAAAATGGGTTTAGGCCTAGGCTAGCTTTCACGTGGATTTGAAGTTAAAAAATAGCTCAAATAATCCACCAAGAGCTGAAATAGTCAACTTATTTACATTTCCTATTGTAATTGATGTCAAAAATGCTATTTAAACAAACTGAGTAAAATATTAAGCTGGCTGCAGGCTGCATTCGGTTTGCAAGTTAAAGGGTTGAAGGTAAAAATATACCGTGGGGCTTGCTTTAGGCCTGTTCTAGCAATTTGGATGGATGGATTGATTGCCTTCTCACCCTATGTCAGGGTATAGGCCTCTGACGACAGCCCTCCAACCATCTCTATCTTGTGCTAGCTCCAGAAGCCTATTCCAGGTGTATCTCCCTCTTCTCATATCTTCCTCTATAGACCTCCTCCATGTAGTTCTTGGTCTCCCCTTACATCTGTGCCCCTGTGGATTCCATCTTAATGCTTGCCTTGTGATGCTTTCTAACAATTTACCTACCTGTTACCTGTCGATAGTCACTGCAACACTCTTAAGAACCTGACGCCATTCTTCTTGGTTGTTGGTCTCATCAACTACCTCGTGCATGTTCATCCCTGTGATGTCCTTCAGATTGAAGAGATATGACACTGATGGTCTTCCTCTTTTTCTCCTTCCCTCTATCTTTCCCTGCAGTACTGTTGACATCAAGTTGGTTTTTGTGTGTCTTATTGCATGTCCAACATATCTTTTTGATTTCCTATTTTGCTTTTTCATCACTAACCATAGATGTCGAATGGATCTACGGGATGTCCCAGAAGTTGCACACCTTCTAGAATTTCTTAAAAATACCTTTTTAATTTCAAAAATGCTTTTGTTGATCATAGTTATAATAAATGTTCAACCTCTGCAAGAAAACATGCATCAGTTTTATTCATCAACTGTCTTTCACTCTCTGGAGGATTTCAATTGTAACCTTTTGACACTCAGTTGTAACTTCTTCTTTGAAATCAAGATGGTATGTGGTGACTTACTTGTGGGATACCCTGTAGTGTATAGTAATTTCAAGTAGTGTTGATATCACACAAGGTTCAGTTTGCTGAACTTTGAAGACATCGATGGTGGCAGGGTGACTAGGTGACAGTCTTTCGAACCTAGAGTCTCCCAACGGTAAGGGGAAGATTGGCATGTCTGGTTTACACCTGTTGAAGGTTGTGCTTTATCTACATTCTCTTGGCTATGATACGTATATGGTGTAATTAGATGATGTAATTAATTAATGCAATATGTCTATATTTTATTCCGGGCATAATCCATAATTATAATCCATTGGGCTTGCTTTTATTATACCCCATATTGTTCCATTGTATGTTCTTAGAAATAATTGTTCATTTTCACGCGTATGATATAGGGAAATGGTCAACCCAGCGGGATAGAAAGTTAATAGTGGTACGCCTTTCTTTTTCATGCTAGAGAGTCGTTGGAACCGAGAAAATCGTAGTTGAATTGCGTTGTTATGTTTTTTTGTTTGTTACACAAACATTAAAGTTTATCAACCATATTTGTACAGCATCCGATCACATTTTCACTAGAATTCACATTAATCATCATTAATTTGCAATATTTTGAATTTAGTAGCCAAAGTCATATTAATTAATCCCACTAATGCTTTCAACTTAGTAGAGTGAATCCTGTACATATGTGTTAAAAAGGTACTGAGAATTCACCTGTACTTATATTAAACACGTCAAAAGCAATCGCCAAATCAAAACGATACTTCAAAAACTCAGCGACTTATTTAATAATAATAATAATAAATTGATCTTATAAGGTGCCCGATCTTCTCGTTAAAAGCTCTATGCGCTGTACAAGGATTTAAAAAATGCATCAGAAGACAATGATCTTATAAGGTGCACCATCTTCTTGTTAAAAACTCTATGCGCTGTATATAAGGATTTTAAAAATGCATCAGAAGAAAATGACGGAATTATCTTTAAAATAAATTAACGTAGTAAACACACTAACTTTAAGAATAAGCTGATCAATGTAAAATGGATTTTAGTTAAGATATTTCTTGAAAGATTCAAAAGAATCAGAGTTTTGACAGTTTAGAAATATCTAAGCATGTGGGTACTCCAGCACCTTACCTACTTTATTTTCAAACAAATTTTGAAGATGATTGGGTCCTACCCAAAGGGTCTCAAAATTAACAAATGGTTGGTTCTCCGTTGCTTAGACGAGTCCCGATGTACCCTAGTCATTGATGTAGAAACAAGGGCATCATATGTCCTCACGACTCCGACTAGCAACCCAACCAGCCCATGTTACGTCCTAAAAATAGATTTGGAAATGATTTTATGTTGTGATTGAGGTTTGCATCAAACCAAGATAAAATCCTTCCCAAGTTCATGAGTCAATGTTAACGTATCCAGCTTTAATATATGTTATTGTTTTTTGGCTTTTTTTCATTCACTAAATAACCGTCTTTATTCATCAGTTGTTGTTTTTTTTCCTCTCCATCTTTTAGTGTTTAGCTCACATTCATTCATTTGAGTTTCATTTTTATTTCAATTTGTTTTGTTTCGTTTTTTTCTATTTTAGAAAAAAAAAACAAGGACAACATCCAAACATTTTGTATTAATGTACATATTTATCTAGCAAAGCTGCTTCATTTGTGCTTTCTTCTTTTGTTTTCTACACAATTGCAATTTTTGTACTATCACCTTTCTTTCAGTCCCAATGCACTTCTTCTGTGAATTGAATCACTCTTATCTCCTATCAACACAGTCTTCTATCTTTATATATATATAAACGGTATATATAAGCATTTTTACATCCTCTCAGAATGACATTTTAGATATTTTCTTCATTTACTTTGAGACTTGATCTTGTTATCTATCTGCTACCCATTATTCATACTAATTTTAACGTTACATGAAAACGGGTTGAAATGATTGTTGTTTTTAATAGACCCATAATACAAAGAATACAAGAACAAGAATATATAACTTAACTCAACTAGATTGAAGACAAAACAGAACAAATTCAACATTTTCGTTTAAGAACCTTTGTCAAGAAACAAATATGAAAATAAAAATAAACACAGAATTACAGATTGAGATGAAAAAATAAGAATATAGACTTTGAAGATTTCATCTCGTAGTCGGAGGCTAAGCGTACTTTCTTATTTTTTCATCTCAATCTGTAAATCTTATGTTTATTTTTATGTTTGTTCCATGACAAAGGTTCTTAAACTGAACGTCGGTATTTGCCTTGTTTTGAGTTACCACATTTAAGTTAAAGTATACATTTATTAATCAGTCAATATGATAAAAATGACACTGAAAATAGCCTTGTTGTTTACATTCATAATAAATAAGTTACCTATTATGTCGTACTCATTCATACCATAAAACAATTCTAGATTTATGTACTCTTGTTATTTTATTCTATTCATACTCAGCTGTGGCTTTACATATATACCATAATACAAAGATGTCACTTCCTGCACTCAGGCAGAAATTAGTAATATTGAAGAAAACGTTTTAAAAATTTTTGATTTGAATATATATGTGTTCGTTACATCCTTATATGGAACAGCAGTTGCCGCCTTACTGATAGGTAACTGTTTTAATTATCTAAGTATTGTCCAGTAGGTGTTTACTTATACAGGGTGGGGCAAAATAATCTGATTCCAGGTACATTTGTAGGTTTGATAAAAGTATATAAGAATGAAAAACGGAAATTTTTGTATTTTCTTAATATGATGCCGTTTTGTTTTATTTCATTTTTAAAATGACATCAGTCCGATGTTTGCCTTTATTTTCCACACATCGTCAACGTTTTTCGTGAAACTTGTCCCTTACTTGACATTTAGAAATGATACCCCACGTACATTAGGAAAATGAAAAGACGTACATATGTGTCAGGTCATTCTGCCCCACATTATAGTTGTTCAACCATCCCTAACTGTTCAGGAAAGGTTGACAATTCTGGATGGCACTTTAATATGCCATCATTGCTTCCGTTTGTTCAAAAGATCCAATCTGGCGTAAAGTTCCTTCGTCTCCAAATCAGATAGTAGCCATGGTTCTCTTTTATATCAAATTTTTAACATCATTCCAGTCCCTGATTTCCCTTTGATATTGTATTATATATAGTAGACTAGTGTATCGGGGCTTAAAGTTGACAATAATTATTCTTTTCTGAGTAATGGAACACCTCAATGGATTTCCAACTTTTGACTAGGCAGGGCCATAAGTTGGTCCTCTTTTAGGCTTGTTTGACCCTATTTGGTCCTCTTTTAGGCTTGTTTGACCCTATTTGGCCCTCTTTTAGGCTTGTTTATCCTCATTTGGCCCTCTTTTAGGCTTGTTTATCCTCATTTGGCCCTCTTTTAAGCTTGTTTGCCCCTATTTGGCCCTCTTTTAGGCTTGTTAGCGCTTATTTGGCCCTCTTTTAGGCTTATTAGCGCTTATTTGGCCCTCTTTTAGGCTTGTTAGCGCTCATTTGGCCCTCTTTGAGGCTTGTTAGCGCTCATTTGGCCCTCTTTTAGGCTTGTGTTAGCCCTCATTTGGCCTTTTTAGCCCCCATGCGTCCGATTGTCAGAAAGACCTTTCATTTGGTCATTGCCGTTGTCAACAGGTTCTTTTCTTATGACCATCCAAATTCCGAATGTAAGACTGTTCTTCATTGTGCTTTTATTACAAGTATCTCTACCATCATATCACATGACACAAAGGGGAAAAGAAAGGAATGGAGTGACCTTATGATGACACCTGTGGCGTCACGCGGGTAACTCTGAGACTGGGGCTAATTGATTGTTTACCTAATATTCTTATACAGTGCGTGCTTGGCTCATAAAAAAGACAATAAAGACAGAGTGGAATTTTGAGATGGGGCTTCATCTCCACCACCTTCCCCTCCCAAATTTTGAAACATACACATTGAGTGACATTGTCATTGACTTTGGGTAAAAGGCTACGTTCCCAGTGTACACCAACATATTTCGTCTCAGACTAATTCTATCTTGTCATTTGCCAAAAATGATTCTCTGGATGTTATCCATTATATTCATATGTCCGTTATCCCTTCTCAAGGCCAAAATCCTGAATCATTCAATAGCTATACTCATATAAATGTAGACAATGGCGGCGTCATTCACTTTGTGTTTATTTTCATCATGAAATGTCGTTTTTGCATTGTTGTAGTTGTACAAGGTTAGATTGGGCTAGATGGCCCAGTGGATAGGGGCATTGCACAGTAACTTGAAGATCCTGGGTTTGAGTTTGAGCTCCACCTCAACATTTAGATGTATCCTTGGGCATGTTAATTTACTTGTGTTTCCCTGGTGGCCAATGCTAGGACTAGGTTTGTCTCGGTCTTCTCGCAAGAGAAGCCAAAAGATAAAGTGCCCCAGGGACAATTTGTTTATATGTATTTTTTTTTTTTTACATGAAGCGCCTTTAACCTTGGAAGTCCCAATAAATTTGACCAGCATAGCATGACAGTTCTTAAAGTCGATGCTGTCATCATATATACAATACAAGGCTTTGTTCCAATACGCCCAGAGTGACACGATGTTAAAAAATCCATGGTGAACTTGGTTGACTTAGTATTTGTTTTCTATCTGTGCGTATTTTGTTGGGTTTTTCCCAATAACTTTGATATTGATGTTACTAAAATAAGCCATTACATATTGCTTCTTTCAGCAAAATAGTTGATCGATTCATTTTGTAAAAATGTATGTCACTTTAAAAAAAAAAAAAATTTTTTTTTTCAAATATTACAAAAATTAAATAAATCATCTGCTCTCCTGTGTATCAATGATGGAATAATGAAAATTCAATGTTGCCGCATGTAAAGGCCTACGAGTCTACTTGACTTTTAAAAGTTAGATTGATGACGCCACCATTCCCTTTTCTACACATTCTTTCAGTGTCCTTCCAAACTTGTAACTTACATCTTTATCATTATTATTATATTTAATATTATTATTATTATTATTTTGGTTGTCTGTTGTGTGTCTCATTGACCGGTATATCACCTGTTGCAACTCTCCGCAGTCCTCAAGTTTGCTTTGTCCCCAAGTACCACAAGTCCCATCCCTCATCATCATCATCATCATCATCATCATGACGATAAGAATTAATTGTACTAATGATGATTAACGATAATAGTACTATATCTATCATGTCTTATATGTGATCTGACTGTGCAATATAACCTGATCCATGTATTTTGTAGACAGTGTTACTGACTTTAAATGTGATTTTATATATATATAATACATATATGTATATTAATATTGCTGTTTAATGAGAGTTGAGTGTTTATTTTTTCTATGAGGTAGATGATTTTAACGGGGATTAAGAAACCCAACGACCTTGATGAGTACGCTGTTAATGCTTGCCAGACAGGTTACAAATTGACTTCAGTCAGTGGACACTGCCTACGGAGCCTAAAATCTTCTTTTGTACAAAAAGCAATGAATGTCTTATTGTTATTCTATAATCCCTTCCTGCTGTGGAAAGCTTTGGTTGTGAAAGTTATTTTTTGTCTTTTTGTTTTCTATATGTGTCTAATATGACAAATTTCTGAATTATTCCACGTGAATAAAGACTAATATCAGTGTACTTTAATGATCGTAATAACAATGGTGTCTGGTCATAATAATACCACAATTACTATTATTATTAATATTATTTTCACCTCAGCAACTGCCAACTTTTCAATGGTCTAGTCAATGGCTACTCTTCATTGTTTGTGTGTAAGTGTGTGTCTGGGAGAATGGACGCAATGATGATATTGATATTATTATTATTATTATTACAGGTTGGGAACGGTTCCATGATATCTCTGATTTTATGTTCATGCATGCTCCTTGGAAGAATTTTAATGTACCTTAATCCACATACACATGACCTACTTTAATTTTTGCCATATTGTTATTATTATTATTATTGTGCTGTGCAATTGTTAAGAAGAATGCATGGTTTATATATCTACTAATGAGTTAATACACGTACGAGGAAGATATAAAAATAACATTGTACATGTATCAAGTCCGTTAATACTTTTCAGTACACATATACCTTGGTAATTTTAAATTGTACTTGATCTATATGCTAATATTTCCACATCTATTATCTACATCTATTGGTTTAACTTTTGGGGTATGGACAATTATCATTGGCTAACTTTCTAAGTTCTCTTTATTATTTAGAGCACTGGCCCTGCAGAAAATTGCAATTTTGAAAAAAAAAATTTTTTTTTTTAAATATATATATATATATTTATATAACAGGGTTGAAAATTGCGCTCAGAACTAGCAGAAAGTAGAATTAAATTTCAAATTTTCTTGCTTTGTTGGCACTAAAATCACTAAAAATAACCAAAATTGTAAAAGAATTGCCAGCAATGGTAGAAATTCCATCATAAACTTCATAAAGTGGTCAAAATTGCAATATAAAAATGCAAAAAGGTCGTAATTTTCTGTAGGGCTGGACATAAGCAAGGCATCATCACAAATCAATTTCTATTTCTCCTACGTAGTAAAATTGTAGCTATTGAAAAGAAAAGTAAAATTGTAGCCATTGAAAAGACAAGTAAAATTGTAGCTATTGAAAAGAAAAGTAAAATTGTAGCTATTGAAAAGACAAGTAAAATTGTAACTATTGAAAAAAATCTGTTTACCATTAATTCCAGTTTTGTCTTATGAAAAACCAGGTACTGTCTTGGCTCCAATTTATTTTGATTTATAAGTCGACCCAATAGTGGCTTTACTTTCAGTTTTAATTTCTGTACTTCATCATATTATTTCAAGCCATACAATGTAATTAGGATACAATAGGATAAAACGGTAGTTAATCAAACACATACAAATTAAGAAGAAAACATATTTTTAGCACTACGGAAGAAAAAAAACGACCGCAAGAAAACCATAACAACTAGATGAACAGTATTCTTATACTCATTCCTTATTTGCTTACCGACTATCCACATTATAAGTATACTTATTGAATGTAAATCTACTTCTAGAGTGAGATAAGCTCGTCATTTGATACAATCTGAACAACTTCCTATGTCATGTATGAATATGAAATGTGCCGCTAGGTTTCAAATGATAAAGAGTTATACTGTGTAGCTCCTGTTATTGTCTTGTTCTATCTTATTGTACACTAGAGTTGGATGAAAGTCAGTGGAAAGGTTTCATGGATTTGTGGTAAGACTGATTCCATTTCAATAAAGGAGCTCAAACATTTGATGGACTAGCGTGTCTTGTTTGCATTTTTGCTTCGTTACCTCAGAAATATTTTGTCTAATCTACTTACTAATATCAAAGTTAATTATTATCTAATATCAATGTTAGTTATTATCTAACTCTCTAATATCTATGATTCTATGTTCTATCAATTACTAAGCTTATCTCAGAGCCCATGGAAAAAGTAAGATGATAAGCTAGAGCAGTGGTTCCCAACCTGGGCTCAAGTAAGATGATAAGCTAGAGGTGGTTCCCAACCTGGGTTCAAGTAAGATGATAAGCTAGAGCAGTGGTTCCCAACCTGGGTTCAATCCAACCCTAGGGGTTCGGTGAGTTTGCCTCAAGGGTTCGGCGACGGATGTCGAGACCCATCCGACTCATTGTGTAAATTCGTGATGACACGCCCAAAAGGTTCGGTACCTCAAAAAAGGTTAGGAACCACTGAGCCAGAGAAACGATAAAAGCAGAAGTAGAAGAGAGAGATTTTAGAAGAGGAGAAAGGTCGCCAAGGAGGAAAAGCAGTACTTCAATAATAAGAATAAGAAATATATAATACTAAAGGTAACTAACATGCTCCACGAAGACCATGCCCTTTGTTTACTGCAAGAGATCCTGAAAATATTTTTAAGTCGAGCAATGCACACAAATGAGCCAGCTGATAGCCACCAGCTATATGCCTCCCTCCCTTCTCATCAAAACCTCACCCCTCCTCTAAGGGGACAAAAGAGCCTGATAGACATAATAATATATATAGAGGACAGATGGGAGAAGAAGCCCCCACTCGACCTCTAGTCACCTCTCATTAAGAGATAGGCGGTGGGCCTATTCTTTCCTCATATTTGAGGAGCCTGGAAACCACACAGGGATAATCGAGAAAATTTGTATCTAGCAGGATACGATCTCATCTAGTCACCCAGCCGACCGGTGTCAGTGATTGGAACCGCTTGAGTTTGTTGTGTTCAAACTGTGCTAACCATTCGACTACTGACGCCCCCGCAGTTGAAATGATAATTTCGTTGTTTTCTGCCATATCAATATTCTTAGGAATAATCAACGCCCATTGAACGTTGCAAAGAACTACTACCTGTGCCAGTTTTGCTTTCTGACGTATTTTATTACTGGTACTGATCGTGGTCAGGTAGCATAAAGGGATTGATCCCATCAGGCGTAAAATTTCTCGATATCCACAGGTCAATGGTGACATGTCCTTCAATAAAATACTTTGTCCAGCTTACCTCACTTGACTCAGGTGTTAATGAGTACCTGGCCTTTAGGTGGTCTAAAACAGCTTTGTCAATATCTTGTCTAAATAATAAAATCATACCAAACTGATTACAAGTCTTGTCCTATGTGTCCTTTGTTGCTGCTACTGGTTAGGGGAGTATAAAAGTCTTTGTAGAGCGCAGTGAGCACAAATATGCCATCAATAGAAGTGCAACTCTTTGTTAAGAACAATTTTAAATCCCTGCATTATTCCTTTGAAGCATCAACAACATTTAAAAAGGATTGACATTCTGCCATAGAAGCAAACAATCCTTTAGACTTACCAACTTACCTGCCCAATGTGTGGCATGACAGTTCATTCAAAATAGGTACATGACAAGCTTAGAATGAGGCAGAGGTGAGAGACAAGGGGGAGGGGCCAGAAAATTTAG
>JASKDV010200866.1:0-10903 GCA_032466395.1 Aegires albopunctatus
ATACTTTCTATAATGGCCCGATAAAACAGTGTTATTAATGTTTTCTCTAATTTGAAACAGTATAATTTCCTCATAAATTATAAACGTTTATTTACCTTGGTCAGAACGTATTTACATGTTGTGTCCAATTTAAATTTTCAGATTTTGTTCTTATTATTTCTTAGTTTTCCCTTATCCGGAAAATTCTGTAATCCGAACAAATTGCTGGGAATGGAGATATTCGGATGAGAGAGACCAGACTATATAGATTAACTTGCTTTTTTCCTTTCTTTCTTTTATTTTTTAAATTTATTTATTTTTATTTATTTTATTTTTTTAAGATTAGCAAGAACATTACAATTTTTCTACACTGTTAAACAAAACAAAACAAAAATCCCATAAATAATGTAATCATAGAAATTTTTGCTATGAAAGAATAAAGTAGAGAAAGGAATTTACCCGTATAATTTAGATTGACTTTTTGCAAAACCACGCTTATTCTCTAAGCTAACTTAAATATAAATTGTATTAAAACTGTATTACAATTATTCTCATTATAGGATTTGCCTTACCTTGATCTAAGTCCATCTCCACCAAGGACATGGACTGATAATCCAGATGAGGATGATTCTTCCTCTGTTGTATCCTCCACTAGTTTAAGATCCTCTTTCTCTGAGGTACTTACCTTTAATTTTTATTTTACGTATATTATTCATAGTATGTTGTTGTTACTTTTATCCATTGATTTCAATTTTAAGCATTTGCATTTGCTGTCATGTTACAAATTTGTAAGAGGAATTTGTCTTTCAATATTAAAATATTTAACAGGATTTATTATCGTGATCTACATTGCGATCCTTTAAGTCAGTTGTACTCATTGTTTTGACATTTAAACCCATTGATTATAGCCTTTCAAATTATTGATGTGTTTAAGGAAAAAATGTCTCAAGAATTTAAAAAAAAAAGAATAAAATCTTTCCCATAACATAAGGGGGATCAACAATCAATTCTGTTACATTTCCCTCACTTTTATCTTTCGATTAATGAAAGCCATGGGCAGTCATTCTTATTGGCTATTGAAATCAATTTTTTTTAAATGTCCTTATTGATCTGCTGACAGATCCTAAATAAATATCAATAAAGAGTTTAGATGGTAATTAAAAAGAATTTAGATGGTATGATGGTGCACAATCAACTAGATATTGTTATGCTCTAAGTACTCTATAGCGCTTCCCTTGCAAGTGTTTCTATTCCAAAATTCCCTTCAAATTCATTTGGAGTACACAATGGCAATGGTGCACTTTGATAAAAGGAGTTTACTCTAGCATAATTGCAAGTTGTCCTATAGTTTGGTACTCCTTATTTTCAAGTTGTTGGACAGAAAGCTAGATGGATATAAAACAAACCTTTTCCACTGACTCTCTTATACTGGTAATTGAACCTGATACTTTTCTATTCATAAGCCAAATGCTACGACCTTAAATGGATTGTCACGAAAATGAAAAAAGGTAAAGCAATCAATCTGAAATTTTCTAAAATGGTTTATCTTGATTATATTGTTATTCCGTAAAAACTGTTTTGTAATTATACCCTTGTTTATTTCATCTTTCTTTTGCAGTCAAGATTAGAGTCTCCTGTTGCTAAACTCCGGGCACAGAGTGACTCTGACTCTATTAGTGTTGGCAGTTGTGATGTCTATCATTCTCGAGGAGACAGTTGTGAAGGCAGATTAACGGGTAGTTTTATTATAAATGAGCCCTCTGGCAACCCTGCCAGTGGGATTGTAGTAAAGCCATCTATGCAAGGAAATTACGATAATGATGCTGAGGGTCAAGATAATAAAGTAGCAATCTTAGACCCTAGTAAGTTTAGGAGTATAACACCTACTGACTCAGCATCAATTTCATCCCATGGTTCTACTGGAGAGTTTGATAGACACAAGAGGCTTGAAAGTATTATTGTGGAGAATGATGATCTTGATACTGGTGGTGATACACTAGAGGTCATTCATATCAGAGGGAAAAAGGGCAGCTCAGGACACAAAGCAAAACGGAAAAAAATGAGAAGCGGAAGCGCAACATCTCTAGAGCTTTCTAAACAATCTTCTAAAATGTCAATCTCAAATCTACAAGAAGTTATCAGTAGCAGACCAAAGAGTGAAAGTGAAACTCTAAAAAACACCCATGACAATAAAACTCATCAAA
Organism: Aegires albopunctatus; assembly: GCA_032466395.1. Classification (NCBI taxonomy): domain Eukaryota; kingdom Metazoa; phylum Mollusca; class Gastropoda; order Nudibranchia; family Aegiretidae; genus Aegires; species Aegires albopunctatus. The sequence goes on from JASKDV010200866.1 coordinate 2,184, forward strand.
AAGATAAAATAGATGGTAATTTAGAAATTCAAAAATCAACCTTAATACCTCAGGATTCTAATGTTAGTGATGTGTCAGGATTATCTTCACCATGCCAACAAGTATCGGATGACACACCTGTCAATTCACCCCAAGAAAAATCGTTAGAAAGGATTGGACTTGTAAAGGAAAAAGATCATATTGTAAAAACTCAATCACCAATAGAAGTATCAGCCTTTTCTGAAATAGAGCAGAGAGTAGGTGCTCTTTGTCGAACTGATGACAGTAGTGGGGAGGAAAAGCTGTCTGAATTTCATTCTGTTAAGGATGATTCTGGGAAATCAAGTCAAAGAGACAATGATGGAGTCTCTTCTGAAGAGACTGGATCTCAGAAGGCCTACAGTGAGTGGATGCCTAAAGACACCAACTCGTATTTAAAAACACATCACCTTACTCACAACCAGGGATCTTGTGAGAGTCAAGATCAGAAAGAGTCTCTGCCTCGGGATGACGCAGAGGATAACTTTGACTTCTATTCCAGCAGCTACCATGATGAGGTGGATAGCTCTAACAACGCATCTTATTCTAAATCAAGAAAATCTAAAACTGGAGACTTGAAAGCAGAGAAATTAGCTAATCTGCACGAGGCTTCTCATTTACAAGTAAGTCACTTTATTAAAGTCTGGAATTCTCAAATGTTTAAAAAATGATTATTCATTATTTCAGTTAATTCTCAATTTCAACTTCTTCTTTTCCTTTCCAACCTCTTGGGAGCATAGGCCATCAGTGAACGAGTACCAACCCTGTCTGTCCTGGCTATCACTGTCAGCGAGCTCCAAGTCTTGCCAGCTGCCTTCATCTCTGACTCCACCTCTCTTATCCATGTTATCCAAGGTCTTCCTGTTTTCTTTTATCTTGGGGGTTCTATGTCAGGCTTTTCCTTATAATGCTGCTTGGTATGTGTCCCAGCCATTGTCATTTTCTTTTCTTTAGTTTTCTTAAATTTTAAGTTGTTTAGTTCTTTCCCAAAGGTTGGCAATTGATATTGTGATGGACCAAAATATACCAATTATCCTTCTTAAACATTTGCTCAAGAACAATTGGATTTTTTAAAGTGACTTCTTGGTCATTCTCCATGTTTCAGGCCCATACAGGAGGACATATTTGACATGAGAATGCAGAGCTTGAGCTATTCACTCATTCTATTGATAGCTCAAACTTTTTCCAGTGCAGTGAAAGCTTGGCATGCTTTCTCTATCCTGACTTTAATGTCTTCTTTCATCCTCCCATCTCCATCAACTAAGCTTCAAGGTAGCAGAAGGTCTTGACATCCTCCAGTGGTGTTTGAAGTGCTGTTATTGGCTCTGTGTTTGTAGTTTTACCGTTGCGAAGAATTTTAATTTTACTAAAGTTGATTTGTAGGCCGACTGAAGAGGCAATCAGGTTTATCATATTTGTCTTATCTTGCATTTGTCCGTGCATGTGTGAGAGTAAAATGATGTCGTCTGCAAGCAATTTCAATTAATATATAATAACTCACAAAATACAGACAAAAGGATAGAATTTGTCTGTATGTACAAAAATTTAGAAAAAAAAAGATTAGTTGCATGCTCATCCTGTCAGGCCTAACTTTGCCAATAATACTTAATGGACTTGACAAAGGTAATATGAGCAGAGCTGCTGTGAGTGAAATGCTTCCGTTTCATGACAGTAACTAACCTAGTTTAAAACAACGTTTTTGACTCAAAGGGTGATATTATTTTGAAAATAACATTCAGCATTAACCATAGTTATTTTCAGTATAAATATTCAATGTTGTAATTAGCGTTGGGTTTGTTTGTTTTTTGTCTATTTTTTTTTTATTTTAGTTATTATGTTGTTGTTTTTCTAAAACCTTTTCAACTTAATTACAAGTTATTATAAGATATGCTGAAGAGCTTTAACATTAGACTTAGATCTATCCTTTGCTATAACAGTTTTATTAGTAAGATAGAGGTTATGATTTTGATTATAAAATTTTGGTTATTTAGATTTGGGCGGCCATGCATCCCATGCTCTTGTAAATGCTGTATTGCTTGACACAATTTGACTAACAAAAAATAAAAAAAAAGTATTAATTATGTCCAGAATAATATGGTTGATAAAGTAAAAAAAAAAAAAAAAGAAGTGTGGAAAAAAGTAGGTCCAGAAGCCATTGACAAAGAAATATACGAAAGAAAATGGAGATGGATAAGGCATATGCTAAGAAAGCCTGTTGATAACATCACAAGAAGAGCCCTACACTGGAATCCATTTGGAAAAAGAAAAAGAAGAACACCAAAGTCCAGTTGGAAAAGAGATCTTGAAGAGCTAGGAAAGACTGGAATGTCCTGGCATGAGATGGAAAGATTTGGGAAGGACAGGAGGGGATGGAGAAATTTTGTTGGCAGTCCATGCCCACCCTGGGACGAGGGCTAGAGAGAGAGATCACCAAAATAAAAGTTCCAATGATGTTTCAATTTTATTATAAAACCCAGATGTTTCTAGGTGTGTTATCATTGTTTAAGCCATTGAAATTTTCTTTCACTCAAATTGTTTTAAGAATAAAACCCATCCTGTTATAATCTACATTGTTAGAAATGAATATGATCATGTGACCTGTTTTTTCAAAGCAGTACATATGTCACTCGGACAGTTGAGGGTGAAAGCAGTTGAATAAAAATATCATTTTCATCGAATCAAAGTTTATAAATGAAAAATTCTGTATCTTTCATAAAATAATAGGTGTTATTAGTGAAATTAACATATTAATGATTAAAAATACATTTTTCTGACCCCCTTGTCATCCTACTAAATTGCGGACAATCACATTTTTGAGAATTTTAGAGTCAATTTAGAGATCCCAAGCTTGACCACTTAGGTATCAATAGAAAGCTAAGACCCTCCTTATTTCTTTTATCAGCAAACACAAGGCTTTTGCAGTGACCATCTGGTCAGAACATTGATACGAATGAGTGGACACTGATGAATTTGAATTGCTTCGGAATTTACATGTGGGTTGGGGTCTTTATAGGAGCAATGCTGCCTTAAATATAGTTATCATATTGTATGATATATTATGGTTGAAAAGGTATTGAATGGACCTTGAATTTCATGCATGTGATGATGGGTTGCGTCTTGTATTTGAAGGGGAGGAGCCAAAAGAAGGCTAATTCTTAGAAAATCAGCTTGGCTATAAACAATTCAAGAGTAATGAAGTGTGAAGCAACACCATTATTTCACTATGTTTATTTATCCATCCATCCTCGAAATCCATGAAAACGGTTCTCCATCTTTGATCGCCATTTTCTCAAAACTGGTTTTTCAACTTATATCGACGGCATTTGTCTCTAATTATGTAACTGAAAGAACCAGTTACCAGGTTGTGATACACTCCATCAATATATTCCAATTCGAAGAAACAGGTCACATATGAGAACCTGCCTAAGGACATTTGATTATGTTTGTATCAGTTTCTACTTCATTTACTTTATGCATAAATGAACATGATAGTAGTATTAGAACTCAATACTCTATCCATGAAGCAACTCATAACGAGACTATGCCAAAGTTTCCATATCTACTTTTGCAACATTGGCCGAGTCCGAAACCTGTTGGATACAGATACAGCAAAGCTGCTGATTCACTCTTTCACTTTGATAACCAGTTGTTTGGATGATTGCAATTCCCCTCTGCATGGTCTCCCCAAAATAACAAGCTGTTGGCTACGAATTATCCAAAACAAAGTGGTGTGCATAATTACAAGATCAGAAGTCAGAGACAGCCTTTTTTATAAATTATTATTATTATTATTATTATTATTATTATTATTATTATTATTATTATTATTATTATTATTATTATTGAATTGTCAAATTTTTCATCATCATCATCATTGTTGTTTTTGTTATTATTATTAATATTATTGTTGTTGTTGTCATCATCATTATTATTATTATTATTTTTAATTATGTTAGGATATATTAATTTTATGCAAACTGCAACTTTTTATATAGTTTTATCTTGCAAGTTCCTAAACACTTTTATCATTCTATTCCCTCCACAGGACTACATGGATTATATTCTCAAAAGTCCAGGCTCGCCAGATACTGTTGTTTATAAAGAAGGCTCTGACAGCAGTCAAAATTTATTTGTAAAGTATGACCAAAAGATCATCAGTATTATAATCATATATGAAAAATCTAGGTCATGATGCATTTTGGACTATTTTCTGCGAATAGCTTTAGTTTATTAATAAATAAACTAAACTAAGCGGAAATAGCTCTGCAGTAAATTTAGTTATCTCATTGGTGGAATCTAAAAAAATTCTCCAATGATTCTTACATACCTTAACCACATGAGGTAGATGGAAATTTCCATTTAAGAAGCCTAGCTCTCCTTCCAAAAATGTCATGTAGATTTACTGATAAAACACTTCCTGGGCCAAAGTTCCCTCAAGGGATTGTTGAAATGGCAAATTTTATGTTTTCCTCACCAATTGAAATCTTTTCCATATGAAATATGATGCTTCCACAAATTATTCTACAAGACCAGTCTCTTTTTTTGATTTTTAAAGGGTGACAGCTCCAGGTTTAATTGGAAGTGCAACTATGTTTTTTAGTATGTAAAGTAGAACTTAAATATTATTGGTGAAGGTTTTGGAATTACTTCATTGAGATTTCAAGCAGATGCTCTATTCTATTAATAATAAAATACCTATATATTATTTATTATAACATTTATGAATAGCATTATCATCGTTACCATTCTTAATTCCAAAGCCTTCATAAATAATTTTTAAGATCTACTTTACATGCTAAAAATCACTGTTGCATTTCCATTTAAACTTTGAGCTGTTACTTTTAAAAATTCAAAAAGAGTCCCTGGTATTGTGGAATAATTTAGGGAAGCATAGCATTCAAGAAGGAATTCTGTGTTGTGAGGAAAACATATAATCTGCTATATATACATATATCAATTTTTATGATATCTTTCCTATATTTCAAGATGAAAAATATTTATTTAAAAATTTGACGATATCTTTATATCATTATCGTTACTGTTGTCCTTGTACAATCATCCATTGTGGTTATTATATTAACATAATAACATCCTTGAGATCACCATGCCATCTACACTTTCATCATCATTTTTTTTTTCTCATCTTTATCTCCAGCCTGGACAACAACATGAAGCTACAGGTGATGTTAGACATTTTCAAACAAGAGGATGAAAATTTTGTCAAGGTATTTTTGTTTTTTTGTCATGGTGTAGAAGATAGTCAAAGGCTACATTAATGGGATAGAAATTCAAGATTTGCAACAACTAATCTATTTACTTTCTTAATTCTGTTTTCAAGAGATAACATTGTCACAAAAATATTTGTGTTTATAAATTCTTCTAATTCTGTTTCAATGATTGGTCAAAATAATCCTACTGTAATTTTTAACTTTTGGACATCTCTAGTCTTGACATCTATATTATAAAAGAGGATCGGTGCGACATAGGGCACACATGTCATCGATCTCCTCCGAAACCACTGAATGGGCAGCTTTGAGATTTTCACATATTGAACTGTCATTATATCTCCCAAATCTGGTCGGATAAAATCTTAATAAAAATTATGATGTAAAAAATGACATCTTTGAAGACATTTACTGCTTCTGGCCGTTTTACGACAGGTCACATGTTCCGATTTATGGCAGTTCATAGTTCCTCTTGAATACACCGACTGCTGAGCCTTCAGTTGCTGGATTAGAAATTAGAACTTAAATAGAGATAAACATAGTGGGGATACTTTGACTACATCTAGATCTATTGATCTCTTGGTCTAGATCATAAGACAGTGTATACAAAGTCTACGGTCTACATAGAAACATTAGATCTAAAATAGAACCATAGAAACTGAATCTGTCCATCAAAATTCTAGCGAGATCTAGAATCTAATCTAGATCTAGATCTAGATCTATCTCTCGATCAAGAAGCTAATTTGTTTGATAGGATAATATATAGATAGTGACTAACTTTTTTAAAAATTTGATTGTGATCACAGCTTTTTCTCCTTTTTTAACTTTTCTTTTCTTTAATTTATTTTTTACTTATCATGGGTGTGTGTGTGTGGCTTGCCTGTCCACCCAGCAGTGAATGGGTAGCTAGATCTATTTAGATCCGGGGAAAGTAGAGTCAGCATTGTAAGCAATATGACAAAATACCATCGAAATCCGTATGCCTTAAAAAATAGATCTAACTCTCCGCTTAATAATTTCTCTTATTCTAGATCTAGATTTTAATCAAGCATGAAGCTTTAGCGGAACCGACAGTAATATCTTATTCTTAGTAGATCTAATCATTTGAAGTGTATGGATTGTTTGCCTCATCACTTATCATTATCATTGGTAATTACTAATTTATCCACATTCTCTTTTTCCCCGAGCGAAGCTGGGTACCTAGCTAGAGTTACTATATATATGTTTGAGTCTATGTATGTCAAGGGTGAAATAAGTGTATGTAGGAGGGGTGGGGTATGGGAGTGATGGTTTTTTATATTATAGGAGAGGGGAGATTAAATTTGTTTCTGATTTGTTTGCTGATGTTATGTTATTTTGTTATCATTTGTTATTCTTGCTATTTCCGTTCAATGTCTCAAAATTTGTTTGGGTTGGGTTTTTTTTTTAATTTAGGAACTATTTCAACAATTTAGGCCTTAAAGATAACTTCCCTTTTGATCAACGTTAGATACTTGCTTTTATGGGTCTTAGATCCTTGCCTTTTTTAATTTATAATGAGTTAAAATTTAAATTTTCATCTCCCAATTTTGAATTGATTTTGTTCTTTTTGAATTTTCAGATGTTTGTCTGTTGGGAAAATCACACAGAGGGTGACCCTGCAGTTGCATACATCCTTGTTTCAGACCAGTATCTCTACATTCTCCATTTCAAAAAGTCAAGTCAAAAATTTGTTGTTCAATCCACCACAAAATTAGTAGACATCATTTTCATCAGTGTAAGTTTCTAGCATTTCATATGAAAATAAATATTGATTAAATCAGCTTTTTCAGCACTGAAATTAGTTGATGATGTTAAGTATGTAAATGTTTGAGAGATTTTGTGCTTGAAAATGTCTATCTTTTATGTCTGTTTATCTAATATATTATGTTCTACTTTCAACAGACTGGTTTGAATGATCAAACTCTGAACATTGAAAGCAGAGACAAAAGTCGACAAAAGCAGCGAATTTGGTTAACGCCAGGTTACCAAGCACTTACAGTGTAAGTTACACAGTAAAGAAGTTTTTCATTTCTTGAAGAAGAAAAAATTTTCTGTGGCTTCAAATACATTTAATTGAAATTCTCTCTGGGGTTTTAAAAAGTATTTTTTCTGTTTCATAAGATTTGTATTCCTAAGCCATTAACATTACGCAGAAGTAGAATAAAGTTTTGAAACTATTGAAATTCATTTTAAATTGGATTTCTTTCTTTTAAACAGAGGGAGAGTGTAGGAGAGAAATTGCAATGATAAAAATGTATTTTAAATGACAAAGCATCCAATTTTTTTATTGTCAATTTTCTTCTATAGAGTCATAGTTGAGTGTTTAACTGATGTTGTGAAAAAAGCCATGGAAAATGGTGGCTCAGTCAGATCTAGATTTAGTGTGGGCAGTGATGTTCCATTGCAAAAAATTGGTATTCGGAAATATCTTTGTAAACAGCTCAATTTTGAGGTAAGTTTCATTATCATAAATTTCAATACAGGAACAAATGAAAATTGGCATTGAAATTTAAAGTGTAACCTTTTAATACTTTTATGTAAAAACAGAAATGCATATATATCTACTATAATAGGTTCAGCCATTAGAAAGAAAAAATAATTTACATAAGTTGAAATTAAAATCATTTAAGAGATCTCTTTAGTACTCTTGTCTGCAATTGCAAAATAGGCCCTATGAAATTTGAGATCATGTTCAGTACATTCATTAAACTTTCTTTTCATTGTCTCCATCATTTATTTTCTCATTACATTTTCCCAGTTTCAAGATATAACCATGCATGATTATTCTCTTGTCTACTGGGAGGACCCCTCATCTTCCTCATCAGGCAAATTAGATGCCATTTCTAAGGAAGGCACCCTTCTTTTACACACTCAGGATCCGCTGAAAGGCTTCATCTGGAAGCCTGTCTATGTTGTACTTAAGTAAGTACTGTCCTTTTTATTTCTAGCCTGTAGCCACCAATAGACAAGATATGTATATAATATATATATATATTCATTTACTACTTTGTTCCTTTCTCTTGCTTCCACAGAAATGGTATGTTATGCATATCAGACAAAAAGTCAGACCCTAAACCTCACTCCTATCTTGGCCTTGGGGGTGACCAGTGTATAGGCTGTCGACGGACCTCCATGCCAGAGAGAGATAATTGTTTAGAACTAATCTTGGCCCAGGCAGGAAGCTGGTTTCTGTCAGCTGCATCTTCTACAGAGATAGTTGAGTGGAGTACAGCCCTATGTTTAGCTGTGTCACAAGGCATTCAGGTATTGAATTGACTAACCTTCTCATTTGATTCCTAGCAGACCTGTAAATTGTCCGCCGATTGTCTGAGCTCCGCCAATTCGCCGATCAACCTCTCATCCCCTCTTGGTATAATTAATGCCAGTCCGTCCGTGGTGATTTTTTTTATTGCCCCTCACTTCCTCTCACGCATTCACTACACTGCTTGGTCGGAA
>JASKDV010200877.1:0-10903 GCA_032466395.1 Aegires albopunctatus
GTTTCTGTTTGTTTTTTTGTTTTGGTTTTGTAATATATATTATTTTCTGGTATTTTATCACCTTGTTGTCAGAAAATTGGTAGATTTTTGTTGATTTTAATTGAACATTTTTTAGATACAAGTTCTCCAAATGTTCGGGTCATGTAGATCTAGACAGAGCACTCTTTGAAAACATTGCATGGCTTTCTACTCTCATGAGAAACGGTTTTCGAAGACATGTAGCCGACTTTTATATTGGATAGGAACCTTCGCCGAAAGCCGTTGCATAATATCCTGCCTTATTCTTTCGTTTTTCCACCGCCTTCAGCATAATGAAGATTCTGTAGACTTAAGAATTCTGTAGAATATGCTTCTTAACAGGCCATGGTAGGAATTGAATTTCAAAGTTTTGCCCGGGTGGCGGCCGGCATGGCCTGCTCTTACCGATTTTCACCGAGGGTTCTTTTACATGCACAAAAGCACGTGGGATCTCCAAGTTTATCATCCGTCTCCGACAGGACTCGGCACTTTTATTCTGCCTACCACAGGATAGGGATACAGAAAAAAATCCGAAAAATCGGATTTCAGCTACAAGTCTGCACCGATGGGGATTCGAACTCAAGTCGAGTGTGAACCCGCGACCATTTTTACTTCGTAGGCCAGCGCCGCAACATACTACGCTATCCGTGCCCCTTTCGACTTTATCTGTTTGTCCTATGATGATAGGGAGATCTTGTGGGTATAATTTAGCTTCTCAAAATGTGCCGATCAGGAAGACAATATTATTTTAAAGTTTATGGTACAGACTTCTAAATCTCTCCATGTATTATTAATATTAGTATCATTACTATCCTTATCAATGTTTTGTTATTCTAAAGTATCAAACAATATTAAAAAGATCAGTCATCTGACATGATACAGTAATATTTTGCCTCATTGTTGATTTTTCCCCCTAATGACTGTTATTACAAATGACATGTAATAATTACTTTTCATGTTGAAAATGGTGAATGTCGCCATAGATCTTACACGACGAAATACGATCAAATCTTGTTTTCTCATAATTTTGTAAGTTCTAGAGGTAGACATTTGGACTGGCGATCAAAAATTCCCCGGATCACTGCGCGTCCTTGAGTGTGACTCTTTACACACACACTTCTCTCAGCGCACTACTTCTAAAATGAGCGCCTTGCTATGAGAAGAGCCAGATCTTATGAGTATACCTGAGATAGACCGTCCCATAATGCCACCAGGGAGCTGAGAGAGATTTTGGAAAGCAATGTGAAAGCACTTCGAACCTGATTTGTTTGTTGTGTGCTAAAAAAGTACTCTTATTTTTTCTTACTTATCTGTTTTTTTTTGCGTTTGGTTTGGGTTTTTTTCATCAATTACTTATCCGTTTGAAATCTAATATATTCATCCCAATTCCATCACAGACATGAAAAGGTAAAAGAAACAGATGGCTACAGGATTACTACCATAATCATTGCATTCATGAACAGTACACAATACCATTTGAACCATAGTAAAATAGCAAGAAAGAATAATATATTGTATTATGAGCACGTTTTTCATTACCACAGATTCTGAAGCTGAAAAGTACGTAATAGATAGAATATTTAAATAAATGGTATAAAAATGTTAATGATATTGGCATGTGGATGGTTAATTATATTTTCATTTGGGTGAATTATGTTCAAGGCTTTAAAGATTGGTCAAAATTACTGCGGACGTTTCTGTAATTGTCTCTCTATCAACTCCATATTGTATTATACAGGGTGTTTAATAAAAGAAAAATACCCACTTCCAATCGGCTCAGCAATGGATGAAGAAGGTCAGAAAACCAAGGTGTCAATAAATGGAAGAACATTTTCTGAAGTTTTATTTGGTAAAGAAATTATTATGATATCTAGGCGAAGACCTTTCGCATTTCGTTTTGGTGTGCAAAGGATCGGTTCATGTCTCTTTTCGTCTTGATAGACGGTCTTGACCCTGTATAATGTTAAGTAAAATAGGACAGTATCTATAAACAATTATACATGTATAAATACATCAACTGTGAAAATCTGAGATAACCTTAGTGGTTGACTGAGCCCTTAAACTTCAAAAATTCACTGTGAAAATCCCGACTTATTTTTCTCAACGCAACAATGAATATACTCGCTCAACAAGAAATCATCACCAGCAAAAATTCATCAACCCACATACCCGGACCAACATTTACAAACACAGCTTTTTCCCTCGAACCATCTGCGAGTGGAATGCCCTGCCAAATAGAGTCATCAACAGCTTATCTGTTGACCAATTTATACGTGTGCTAGGACTTGGAAATGTGTGAATAAGAACTGTGAAGTGTAACACTATATTTGCATTCATAGGCAAAATGCCTTTTGCGAATTATCAATTCTGATTCTGATAGTCACTAAAAGCCACACATTTTTGCATTGTAACAAATTGTTCTTTTGAATTTACTTTTTTTTAATCCTTCCTTCAATAAATTGAATTTACAGGATGAGATAAATCATTTGAAGCACCTCTTAAAAGAAAGTGAAAATGGATTTAGTTTGGAGTCAAATAAAAACAAGGAACTCTTCAATCAGGTTCAGAGGCTTTCACAGATCAGGGACACATTGCAATTACAAATTGATGAAAACAGCTCAGGAGGAACTGCAGCTGAAAAACAGGTGAGAATTTAATAACTCGACAATTTGACCAATTAAAGAAAGACAATCAGATCAGATTAGTTTCATTATGGAGGAATAATTCTGCCTCACTCACTTCCTCCCCAGTTCTTATGCCTGAAACAGCTTTAATGAGGATGAGGCAGTTTCAATATTGATAAAATTGATGTTTATGATAATTGCTGCAGGATTATTATTCTCTTTGTCAATGGATATTTGTATTAGGGCATAAATGGAAATTTTGGCCTTTAAAAAGAAAGCTGGCAGCTATGTGCTGACTCCTACTGTCAATAGTCAAGTAATATTTAATTATGCATTCATCCTCATGAGAATAAATGATGAGGTATCCCTCTAACTGCCCTAGAAATCTATAATCCTTTTAAAACATTTAGAAATAAATATTTCTTATAGTGAATAAATAATGTTTTACCTGATGTAAATACTATATACATGGCATTATATTCACACACTCTAACAGGTGGCAGCATTTCAAGTAAGACTGAAAATAACGGAGGAGAGGCTTTCACAGGAACGAGATGATCGATCAGGAAACTTATCACATATTGAAGAGAAGTTACTCAGTGACAATGCAAAACTTCAGGTGAAGAATCTTCCTGCCATTTCGGTTCAGAATGAGAATATAAACTAATGAGTTAAGATGCATTAGTTGCTAATTGGGGTTCATCTTCTATGGCACTTGGTCATTAGGTTTTTAGAGTGTAGAACCTTTTTGAATTTTAGCACCTACAAGGTTTGATTATTATACAGTCCCATAACCATACAGTAAATCCTTAGAAGATACTTAAGAGGATAAATATTATGTTTAAGCAAAATCAAGAAAATAGTTTGTACTCATCATCTTCATCCTTTATGGGGTACTCATGTTTATATGTTACTAATGATTCAACTGAGTTCTTATAGTACCATTGCTTAAAGATTTACTTCTTACTTTTTAGGGCTCTTTCGCTGAATAGTCGACAGACTTTTTCCGCCTAAGACTGCTTTGAGGATTGTTGAGGTGACAAATTTCCATTCATGTCGCTCTTTTGCACTGTCTTGGATTGTTTCAAGATCTTGAAGTGTTTTTAGATTTTAGCCCACATGTCTGAGGTCGTATCTGAGTGTTGTGACTATAGATGTTCTTGGTCGTCCTCTTTGTTTTTTATTGTTTTGGTTGAAACAGTTAAACATTGCTTTGTTGCTCAGAGTATTTATATCCTGTCTTAGAATGTGGCCAAAAAGTCGTAGTCTGTTTTGTAGGATTGTGAGTGATAGCGGTATTTCTTTGGTTTTATGGTATAGTGATTTGTTTGATATTCTAGTTGGGTATTTTATTCCAAGGACTGTCCTAAGTTGTTTTCGATGAAATATGTAAAGTCTATGCTCATCCTCCTTAGTAAAGTGCCCATGTTCCAGAATTATAGAGTAGGATTGATTTACTAGGATTGAAATTGATTTCCTGACTATTATTGAAGTTATTTACTGAAATTCATGTATATATGTTGTATCCAACATAGCTTTACAAAATGCCACCTGTCTGTGATATTTGTCATCTCTTTAAAAGGGATATAATTGATTTTCTAACTAGTCTGAGAATTCTCATATTTACATCTTTCAGGGTAAAGAAAAGGAATTAGAACGTCAGTTGAAGCGGGAGAAGGAGAAGACTAGATCACTTGATCAACGAATGCAAAATTTCAGAGAAGAAAACCTTCAGCTAAGGCTTGCTATGCCAGATGATGAAACGCAAGATTATGACATTCCTCAAGGTCAACATTCCAAATCTAGACAAGAGTATAAAAAGGTGAGGCCTGATGAGAGAATCACATTTGTTATGTATAATGTATTTTTCAAACATTTTCACACTTATTTCGTATTAGTAAGACTAGTCACAATTCTTGATCACTTTGAAATTTATTAAAATTTTGTTAAGATTTATCTTGCTGAATATTTTAAAGAAGCAGATTTGGTGAGGATAAAAGGCTTAGGGTTCTACAAATATTCTCTCTGTACTGATTCATTTTATGCTCTTCTTACATTATCGATCATAAACGTTCCCAGGAATAGGTCTGATATATATACAAGAATATGTATAGATGATAATGTGACTTCCTGCACTTCGTGAATTCTTGAACACATTCTGGGTATCATACTTTAACTTTAAAGGGATTTTGTTATAAACATTCTGAGTATTCAATAATCAATCTAGCAAGTTGGTTAAAGTTGAAGAACTTAAGTTATGAAGAAATTTGCTGTGTAATCTATCATAAAATCAATTGACTGAAAATTAATTGAAATAAAGGCTCCATCACAAAAATTACTAATAGTGGCTTTAAGATTTTTTAATCTTCATTCAGTCTGTGGTCTGTGGCAAGTCCAATGGGATATGTTTCTGTCAATACTTGCTTTCTCGATACTCTAATTATAATAGACTGCTGGAAGTACTAGCTAGACAATCATTGCAGTAAATAGAGTACAAATTGCTCCCTTTTTTTTACCTTCATTTATCTGAAGATTTTATTCGACCACATTCTAGAGGGATATTGATCGTAAAATATGAAGAAAATCCAAAGCATCCTATTCAATTGTGAAGAAGGAGATATGGATAATGGTGCCTACTTTCACAATTGTTTGCTGTTGTAATATTAGAAAAGAAATAAAAAGAAAAAAATGAAATAATTAAAATTCCACTTATCACAGAACAGATGTTTGTCATTTGATATTTACCAACACTGAGTGTCCGCCGTAAGAACAGCACCGCAAATGTTGGCAATTCGTGTAAATAACTTTACTCAAGAGTTAAATACAGTGTCTCCAATAGCATTTGAACCCACCACCTTGTGCTTGCGAGTTAAACTTAACGGCTTATAATTCTACCACCGTGCCACAATAAGGACCTGTTTGTGACAAAATGCATTTTCTCACTCACTTCTCATGAAAATAATTGGCTCACTGTTTAGTATCACAGCATATTCATTTACTATCACAAATTTTCATGCTTTCTCTTAGAAATAGAAATATATATTTGACTTAAGAGTTGTCACTGAAACTTATTATTTACTGAAGTTTATTTTGAAGGCCTATGAAATTTCTGATTGTCATGTCACATACTTTCCATTAAACACTTACTGTCACTTCGTATTGCTATATTTATCACAAGGTACAAAAAGCTTGTTTTTATTTTGTGGATTCACTGTTTGATTAAAACAATTTAATTCACCAGCCTGCTTATGACATAGTCCAAATAAAAAAGCAGCTGGAAATTGAAAGTGGCATTCAAGACATAGAGCCAAATAGAGACAGAATCTTGTTATATCTTTGGGAAGATAGGCACAAAGCCTGCCATTCCATGAAGGGGTGGATTCTGTACTTGAAACAGCTGGAGCTTCCAGAGAGTGATAATTTCACTGAGAATCTGAAGGTAATGCCATTGAGTGCTTGAATAAATGATGGTATCCTTGATATTGCTGATTGAAATGGAGGATGAAAGTCGTTAATATATTTCATTCTAGGTCCCATATAAACGAGAAAAAAGAAATGTTATTTGTTTGCTTCAATAATATTTTGTTTATTATTTAGTAATGATGTAATATGGATGAATTTTTGGAAGATATCTTGCAAATATCTAATGGTATCGTATATCATTAAGAAAAGTTCATATATCTAATGATATCTTATATCATTAAGAAAAGTCCATATATCTAATGGTATCTTATATCATTAAGAAAAGTTCATATATCTAATGGTATCTTATATCATTAAGAAAAGTCCATATATCTAATGATATCTTATATCGTTAAGAAAAATTCATATACCTAACGGTATCTTATATCATTAAGAAAAGTTCAAATATCTAAAGGTATCTTGTATCATAAAGAAAATTTCATACATCTAAAGGTATCTTATATCATAAATAAAAGTTCATCCATCTAATGGTATCTTATATCATAAATAAAAGTTTATAATTGAATGGTATCTTGTATCATTAAGAAAAGTTCATATATCTAATGATATCTTATATCGTTAAGAAAAGTTCACATATCTAATGGTATCTTATATCATTAAGAAAAGTTCAAATATCTAATGGTATCTTGTATCATAAATAAAAGTTTATAATCGAATGGTATCTTATATCATTAAGAAAAGTTCAAATATCTAATGGTATCTTATATCATAAATAAAAGTTCATACATCTAATGGTATCTTATATCATAATAAAAGTTCATACATCTAATGGTATCTTATATCATTAAGAAAAGTTGCAACTTTAAAGTTTTGCTCATAGCCAGTGAATATATGGAATGAAATAAGTGAGTGAAATAAATAAGTAAACGAGGATGTGCAAAGAAAATGGCATCCATTGAATAGAGATCAGGGTTTGCGTTTATTACTAACATTGTCGAAGTTACCTTTAGAGTTGTGATTTTTGTTTTAAAATTTGCTTTTATCAATTTTTTTTTATCAGGCAAATTTGTCACATTATATAATGTTATCATTAATTATATTTTTTACTGTAATAATTTCACTAATTGTATTCACAATATGTGATTGGAAATTGTTTATGATTGAAAAGTAATCTCTCAATATAGTTTGCAATTTTAAAAGAAGAACAGCAGGAACATTTTTATTATTATTGAAGCAGGATTATCTTACCATAAGAAATATTAACAATTTCTTTTTAAAGAATTTATTATAAATTCTTTTGATTTATAAATTACATAATTTGATTATGATAAGTAATAATGCTATTTTATTTTATCTCTTGTAACACGCAGAATGCTTTGGCTTTGAAAGAAGAGTATGAGTCCAAAATGCAGGAAAACGATGAAAAAATGGAGACAATCAGGGCAGAAAAGATAACCGCTGATCAGATCTACAGACAGTAAGTTTTGCTTATTTGCTTTGATATAATATGATGTGTGTTTGCTTTACTTTTAGATATGCATATTTGATTTCAATTTTGACTTTGAAGAAAATGGTACTGCTAATGGTGACCTTCTTACTTTTATCTGCGACAGTGAAGTTTTGAATCAACGTATATAAAATTGCGCAAGTAATTTCACGCAGTACAATTAATCGGATTCCGAACATAATACTAATTGTAATTTATTCTGATTTTCTAAATAACAATAAAGCCTTAAATAAAAAATCGGGCTGGACCATGCACTAAAGAATGTTATTTCATGCTTTATTGGCATTTTTAGGAGTAGTCTTTCTTGAAAGTATCAATTTAATTTGGACCTTATAATGATAATAGTAATAATAATTATTATTATTATTATTATTATTACAGTTGAACCCGGTTATACTGAAATCCCAGTTAAACTGAAACATAATTTTTTCTATATAAATAGACCAGTTAATCTGACTGTAAGCCCGCTTATACTGAATTATTTTTTGGCCGGTAGAGGACAGAATTCGCAGAAATTCTCAGCCAAAAGTCAAAACGGACACCAGCCGTATTATTATTATTATTATTATTATTATTATTATTATTATTATTATTATTATTGTTTATTTATTCATTTATATTTCTTTAATGGCCAGTTAACATTTATTTTTCATTTAGTTGATATTAAATTATCTTCACATTCTTATGATAGAATATTACTTCATAATAAAGTTTACATGTTTAATTGTTTCAGAGAATACATTGTGAGAATTTATATAAAGTTTAAAAGACTGAAAGGCAAGAGAAGCATATATTTAGTCTAGGTTTTTTATCATTATGTAGTACAGTTCAACCTCTCTAATTTGGAAATGCCAGTGGATTTTAAAATCATCCCAATTAACCATATTTCCCAATTTTCCGGAGACCTAGGGATTATTTTAAAGTATAAAATTCAGTTCCCTAAGATTTTGTCCCGCTTAGCCTGGTTTCCTGATTACAGAGGCCCCACTTTATAATAAATTAGTTTATGCACTCACTACTCAATTCCAAGTTATACTGTTATACATGTTTATGTTGCTAAAATATGGCGTACATTTTGCAGACTCATTTCTAGTTTGCACCCATTTATGTCTTTTTAAGTAGGCTTCCTTCTTCCTTTTTTATTTATACTCATAACTACATTACTTGCAATTATTTCCACAGTGACATTTTTATCTTGAGCTTATTTTTAATCTAAGACATTGTACCACTTACTTTCTTTTTAAATTTTTAAACTTCTTGGCCTGACCAAAAGATATTTTAAAGTGGTGTTGGTTGTCAAGTAGGAACCTGCTTTGTTGTCTTAAAATCATAAAGGCCCAGCACTAAGTCCTTATGAAAGACTCTAACAATATTTTTGTCCCTACCAACCCTGGTGGAGATAATAAATTAATACTTTGTCATTAAGGTATTGTACCATGGCACCTAGCAGGGATGTGATATAATTTTTTTTTAACATTACATATCACTAGATTTCATGATACTTCTGTTAGTATCATCATTATTATTGTTTTTATTATGATTATTACTAGAAATGACCAGATCCGCATTCCGTAAGGTTTGCTTGCTAGTTTTTGCTTTTCCCCTCTTGCTGCTTTGTACGGAACGTGCCGCCTTTCTTCAACTAGCGCAGTGACAGGCAGGAAATATAAGGCAAAAGAGAAAGCTTATGGAAGGCGGCTATAGAATTTTTTTATCAATGGATAGATTGTGTTTCATGCGTAGTGCATGAATTTCAAACATGACAACCTATCGGACACTGAACATAACTTTAATCATAATTGATTCTGAATTTATGACCAACAATAAAGCCTTAAATCAAAATCCTACTGGGCCATTCACTAAAGAATATATGTATGTATGTATGTATATTGGCCATATTCGGCACTGTTACCATTATTATCTTTATTCTTATAATGACCAACTACAATTAGTATTTATGTATTTCTCTGTTACATTGATTTGAATTTGATATGATCGTCTCCTTTGGAATTTCAATTACAGTCTGCCCTCTTTAATCCGGATCTGTAATCCGTACGATTTTCTGGGAAAGGATTTTATGAAAATTATTTCTTAGTATTCTCTAATCCGGAAAATTCTGTAATCTGAACAAATTGCAGAGGACGGAGGTGTTCGGATTAGAGAGGGCTGACTATCTAGTTGATAAGATAAAGTGAACACAATAATGTCCTTTCCTATATGATTTACCTTCTGTTGAAATCCTATTCTAGGCAACTGAATGATTTAGTCAAAGAGCGCCATGAAGCTTTTGCTAAGCTACAAACTCTTGAGGACTTAATGGAAGCTTTAAGAGCAGAGAATGAAGTGCTGAGGCAGGGTCTGTCAACAACACCAGGCACTTTAGAATCAAGACATGATGCATTAAAGACAAGTGAGTACATGTTAACCAGATATAGATTGTTTTAAAATTATGCAATTGAAATAATTGCATTTATTTGTCTTTTTAATTTACTGATTTGCCCAAGCCTCTCTCATGAATGATATTTTGTGCACATGGAATTTGAAAGTGACTTTCTTGGGAGTCATGAGTGCAACATGAGAGTGTCTTTTTTTCTTTTTTCTAGCTGAAGGATTCACACATTCCTGGATATTCATCTTATTTTGAACGATTTCATAAAGTCTGGCACAAATTCAGAATTATATGTTTCTTTTGTGACCAAAATAATGAAATTGTGTTCAGTTATTTTCCTGCTTTCATGTTCAGAAGTTAGTTTAACATATTAAAATGTTATTATAGATTCCATCTGTACCATAGATAATGCTATACTTATTTTACACTTATTGACATTGATGTAGAGAGTTTTATTGAATTTTATCAAATGTTTTATGAGTTGTTGCTGTGGTTTGCATATGATGTAGGTGTTTAATGGAAATAATTGGTATGAAAAAGTAAATTATTTAAATTATTTTTCAAAAGGTGTTACTTTTGAGAAATTTTTGTGTGAATCATGTATACCGTATTCATTCTAATAAACGCCAGGGGCGTGAAAATGAGGGGGGGTGGGTGGTGGTGCTTGTAATAGGGTATAAAAAATGACATTTTAGATAGAGGATTCATGGAACTTCATAGAGCACGGTCGCCCCCAATTAGTGGGTTCTATTAATAGAACTGATGCAACTTAGACGGGGACAAATAGAGATAGGACTCGGCACAGGTTTGTTGTTTTGGGGTTTTTTTTCAAGGCCGTGATGCCATTTTTATATTACTGTAGACCTTCTCCAATCTTGTGTATGACATAGGAAAAAATGGTGGTGGCTTGGGAAGGGGGGGGGGGGGGGGGGGGGGGGGGTT
>JASKDV010200888.1:0-10902 GCA_032466395.1 Aegires albopunctatus
AATAATAATAATAATAATAATAATAATAATAATAATAATAATAATAATAATAATAATAATAATAATAATCAATAAATAATAATAAATTTTAATAATTCCACTTATTCATCCCAGGAGGGAAATTTGTCCTTTTGCATGTATCGTCATCGAGCGTCAGCCGTAAGAATAGCGCCGCAAACGTAGGCAATTTGTGTTAATAACTTTACCAAAGAGTTGGACACAGTGGCTCCATTGAGATTCGAACCCCCGACCTTTCACATGCGAGTCTAATGGCTTAACCATTCAGCCACCAAATGATAATAATAATAATAAATAACAAATATGTATTAATAAAGATAGGACCAAAATTATGACAACAGTTTCAAGAGCATCAACAGTACCTAAAGAAACCAAATTTGGCATATATGCATAAAAATAACATTCTGTAGTGCACGGCCCAGCCAGATTTTTGATCTAAAGCTTTCTTGTTTTTTATACATACAGAATAAATAATTATTACAATTATATTTGGAATCCGATCGGTCAACTGTTTAAAATTCATGTACTGCACATGCACCTCTTTCTCTATATCCGTTGATAAAAAAATGCATTGCTTTCAGGCCCTTTTTAGCAATATCAAATAAAAATAATATGAATAATGAAGATGACGATGATGATGTGATACTGATGATGTAATAATAATAATAATAGTAATAATAATATAATAATAATAATGATAAAAGGTAGTATTACATTGAGCAAATACATGTGAAGTAAATCAATGTTCTTCTCTGGATGGTAGGACAGAACAAGATTGATTGTTAGGCGCTTGAATTTTATCATTTAATTAGTAAAGAAATTTGATCTGTAAACGCAATATGAAAGATGACACCGCTATATGAGAGTTAATGCCACCGTATAAACTACATCAGATGAATATATTATCCAATTATAATTATGAAAAAAATAGAGCAAAATAACTTCATCTAAGTTATGAACAATTCCTGCCAAACAATAGAACTTACTTTTCACTAAATAAGAATTCTTTTGGAATGTCACGGTTTTCTGGGATGATGGTTGTTCTGGTGTTATCCTTGTAATTCTCAGCATTTTTAGGAATTCTGAACTTTGCCAGTTGTATCTCTGTATCACTGAGACCTCCATGACTAATGCGAGCATAACTTAGCCTGATAGAGATGTGATACAGCATGGGGAATATTATTAATGATGTTAGTTTAGTGATGAGGCCTTCCGCCTTTTGACCATCAAAATAAGGCAAACAGAATAATTAGACAGAATAAAGGTATAAGATAAAGATTGGTTAAAGTTAAAAGATCTCACTTATATAGCGTCAAACCCAAGGAACCTCAGATCTAGGCGCTTTACGGTGACTTTGAACATCCTCTTGCTGACAGCTACACAGAACACATAGGACAAGACTGGCAGCCTGTTAGGCGCAAATACAATATTTGGACACGGACAACACTGTCTTTACGGCCAGGTAATCATTCACACCTGAGTAGAGTGAAGTAGATGGGACAAAGTGTCTTACCTAAATATACACCGCCAATGACCAGTGGCTATCAAGAAAATTTGTATCTAGCGGTGTCGGTGAGTGGAGCTGTTTGAGTTTCTCGTTTTCAAGCTGTGTTAACCACTAGGCCACTGACACACTCTAAGTCAGTTTAAGTCAGAATCTCCACAATAATTGCAGATTCACCAGCCATCATCCAAAACAGTCCCCTTCCCCCTCCACTATGAACTAAATTAGGAAAAACTGTAAGAGTGCTTCTAAGCTAAACCTTACCTAAAAAAAAAATAAATCCACTTATTCATTCCAGAAGGGAAATTTGTTTTTTGGTTTTTGCCGTCACCGATCGTCAGCCGTAAGAACAGTGTCACAAACGTAGGCAATTCGTGTAAATAACTGATTCAAACCCACGACCTTTCACATGCGCGTCAAACGGCTTAACCGCTCTTCCACCGTGCCACTAAACACATTGTTGCTTCTTTCACCTATAGAAATATAAAACCTTTGAAATTGTGACCCTACAGCCATTTTCTTAAACTTTCAAAATATCACTGCCAAAAGCAAAATATCAAAGCATCATTGGCAAACTATGACCTACAAGGGGAACAACCAGGGAAATATTAATAAGGAAAAATCTTGCAAGAAGAAAAGAAACTTGACATAGTTATGACCAAGTGCTTGAGAAGAATCTTCAATATAAGATGGCAACAACAGGTCACCAACAAGAGAATCCTGGAGATAGTTGGTGCAGAAAGAGCAAGTAGCAAGGTGAAAAGAAGAAGATGGTCATGGATAGGGCACATACTTAGGAAACATCTCAGTAGTGACTGTGCTGTGGCCCTGGGTTGGGAACCAGAAGGAAGGAGATGAAGAGAACGCCCAAAAACAATGTGGCACAGGATGGTGGAGAAGAAAAGGAATGAAGAAGGGTGGCCTTCCTGGGTACATAACAATTTTTAATACTCAATTGCTGCAAAATTAAAACGAGTTATAAAATGTTCTCATTGTTGAAAGCCATTTAATGTAATAAAGCAAGATGTAAAATGGCTTTTAAAGGGCAACATTAACATAATGATGATTAACAATAAATGCTTTCATCTTTTAATCCTAGATCCTGAAGAGCAACCCGCCAATTCTGTGGATGCCGTGGACAAATGGCCTGAATATCGTTCAATCTAGATCTAGGCTCTAATAAAAGTTAACCATTTTATCAACCAAGACTTAAACTACAAATCAAAGTGAAAATTTAACAAAAAAGAACAACAAAAACCAGCAAACAGAGAAGAAAATACTTGTGTTCCACTAGAACTTATTAGCAATGGGTAAGAGCAATGGAGAAATTTGCTAGTTTTATCTATGCACAATGTTATCACTTTTGATTGTACACAAGGTTTTGAAACGAGAACTTATTCAAAAATTTCATTTACAGACTTGAAATAGAAGCATGAAATTAACATTTAATACCAAAGGTTTCCCACTTTATCTCTTGCATTCCGCGCAGTTCAATAATTGATGACATGTTCATTCATGCAGCCCACTCTCCTGATATTTCCCCCTCAGACTACTTCCTGTGGGTGTACCTGAGGGAGAGTGAGTACTACAACTACCCACAGGCCATGAAGACCAACATCCGTCAGGAAATTTGGGGAATCCCTCTTGAGATGTGTGGCAATGCCACCACAAACTTCAATGTACTTAATGAAACTGTAATCCAAAGAAGAGAAGCGTGGATTGAACATTTCATCAATTATTGAACTGTGCGGAAAACAAAAGACAAAGTGGTACCAAATGTTAATTTCATGCTTCTGTTACAAGTCTGTAAATGAAATTTTTGAATAAGTACTTATTACAAAAACTAGTGTGCGATCAAAAAGTGGTAACATTTTTTAGACCCACCTTATATACTCTTCTTACAGAGCTATTCGAACCAAAGTTCCATATTTTTAAAAATTAAGCAGTGAAAGGCGTCAGATTATTTCGTTGCATTTGTTACGAAATATCTTGCAACATGGACATGTCATGGTCATAAGATATCTCCTAGTCTAGATAGAATGAGTCAAGTTATGCTGGAGGCACAGTTTAAACAACTGTCGATATTGGCAAAAAATATTCATCTCAGGTCTATGGTAGAATAACTGAAAAAGAGTCATCCCTGGTAAAACAATTTTTTAACCCTTTGAGCTATTACTTGTCTCTGTGTCTGGACTCCTAACGATGCCTATAAATAGTAAATAGAGGTAACTCTCGCAAACCAGTCTAGCTGGACCAGTATACTAGTCCAATGGGCTCAAAGGGTTAGTAAAGGAGGTCAATGAGCCATAGCAGATATACCTGATGAGTTTTTTGTAGAGAATGTATTCACACCATCTATCATAGTCTTTTGGATCAATATCCTTGACACCTCCACTGCTAATCATGTACCGGTAATTTTTGCTGCCAGGGAAAGTGGTCATGTACCCAAGGAATATGGCTGGATGAGGGCTGGGTGACAGAGAAAAGATAAGAAAAGAATCCTTTTATTGTAACATTCTTAGTTATCAAATGATACCATTTGTTTACTTCATGATGTATGAAGTCTTTCACTTCTTGAGTGTATACTGAACTATAATACATTATTCATTACCAACATAAGAATTGAAATGAATTTCCACACCAAATGTTTTTTAAAAGCTTCCAGGAAGGAA
This sequence comes from Aegires albopunctatus, assembly GCA_032466395.1. Classification (NCBI taxonomy): domain Eukaryota; kingdom Metazoa; phylum Mollusca; class Gastropoda; order Nudibranchia; family Aegiretidae; genus Aegires; species Aegires albopunctatus. Next base: position 4,195 of record JASKDV010200888.1, read on the forward strand.
AAGATTCTCATACTCATTACTGAGCTTAGAGGTATTTGGGAGTAGATCCCCAGCTATCTAAAGTTTACGGTTTCATGTAATAGTTTGCCATTGCTTTCCACCCCATCTTTACTTTCTCTGGATCTAAAGAGATTTAGCTACCCATTCACTGCTGGGTTAACAGGGGAGCAACAAGAAAAATCTGCTGGGACGGGGGGTTCAAAAATGGGGTTTGCAGTCTAGAGCCCAACGCTCTACTGACTGAGCTACCTGGCCTCCTAAAAGAAATAAAGCTTCCAGTATGCAATGAAAATCTCATCGCAATCTTTGGCAATGAAATATGCATTCAAAAATTATCTAAAAATATTTCAATATCATAATATGACATTCAAGATTCAAACATACGAATTCCTCAGCTCTGATGCCAGATATTCTGTTTGTAGTTTTCTGTCCAAGACATCCCCGTCATTGCCCATATGAGAAACCACAAAATCAACCACTGTGCCAGAGATGTTGATGCTTGCTGTTATAGCAGGGGCAAGTTCACCTGTGAAATTAATGTTACAATATTTGTTTCAAGAACTATTTTATTCCTTTATTTTCTTCTTCTTTCTAGTCTATGTTCTCCACCCTCCTCATCTACATCAAACAACATGTTTCTTCTTTTTTTTTTTTTTTTTGAACTGGAGGGGCTTAATGGAGAATTCAAATATCATTTAACAAAGCAAAAATAATCACTAGAGAAGAGACTATTCAACCTCCATCCAAAACTATAATTAACTATTTCAACAATCTAATAATATCTTCTTAAATAAATAATCTTGTGCCTTAACACTTGGTGGCCGTAATTTTTTTTGCAGATACCGACCCATTTTGCGGTAATTTTTTTCAGATTGTCACGTAATTTCAACGCACTCTAACATGAAACTTCTAATAACACGCAAACCACTAAAGATAACCCCATACTATCTTATACCACAAAACTCAGCATTGAATGTAGAATCCAGATATAGCATTTTATGACATTAGAGAGACCAAGGGGAGAATTATCCTTATTGCGAGGGAGATTATTTTTTTTTCTAAACTGCACTCACCAAGACTCAGACAATAACGGTTAGGTCTTGACAATACTCTAAAAGAGGTCTGTTCTGTAGCATATTCAATAATGAGCATAATATCCAAAGTTCAAGGTTTTACACAAATTTACAACATTGTGTTCATACTTTTGAGAGTTTGACATAGGTGAAGGTAAGTAACGCGATATAGAGAAAATTTACAAAATGAATGTGATGACGGTCTAATTACAGTAATTTACAAGGTTTCAATTACACCTCAATTTCTTTTAAATTTTATCTAAATTAGCCTGAGTGTGCCAAATTCTGAAAAAAGGCTTTTGGGTGGAGGTGTGCCTTGTCATCACATCCTAAACAAATAAAATTTGTTTGCTTCGGTGCGCTTGGTTTGCTACAAACCTGACAACACCTGTCCTGCTTGACATAGTCAACAAGATGCTTTGCCCCTTCTAGGCATTGTATTGGGTTTGATGTTCTTGGCCTTCCCACTGGTTGTCTCGGTAGCTTTGGATTGATGGTGGCAGCATGTTTTTTGAATGAATCTATAATTGACAGTTTGAACCGTTTGAGAGTGATCTTTTGTGTTGGGTGAGTAAGGTGGAAAAGAATGAAGCTGTTGGTGCAGCAAATCTCCATAGCCCAATGAAATACTTTTTTCCACCACTTCTTTGTTCTTCTCTGGTGAATACCATAATAACTGACCATTTGATCAGTACGATCACAACCATTCATGTGATGGTTGTAATCATGGATGGTTGTTGGTTTTGATGGCCGATGAGTGCGATTAACCAAGCTGTTGGTGCTCTGAGTTGAGGCCATGACTACAGGCTTTTTGGCTTTTTTATCCTTCCAAGCCAGGCACATGATGGTGGATTCTCTTGTCATCCAGAATTTGCTTTCTGTATGACGGAGCGATAGCTTTTTCACCTCTGCGTAAAATTTCACACAATCTATCTTGATCGTGCCGGTGAAATATTGTTCATGTCTCAACAAATAGTCAATAAGAATCCTTGAGGTATACAGTCGGTCATTAAAAATATGGTAGCCAGTTCCAACTCTTTCTAAAAGTGTGGCAAATACTTTCACTGCCATAGAGTTGTCTATGTCTTCTTTTGGTCTGTATGCTGTCTTTGAGCCGTAGTAAGTGAGAAGTAAGATGACACTGTCCAAGCCGAAACTTTTGTGGGGTTTGGAAGAATTGAACTGCTCTAAATCTAGATCTAGATCTAATTTCGTAGTCAGAATCAGATGAGAGGGGCATTGTATCATCCCCAATAACCTCTACTTCACTAAACAAACACATTTCTCTAGCCCTGTTGGACGAAATCAATGGTCTTCTCGAAGGCCATAGTTGCTGAGACATTGCTGTTGTAATCAGCTGATCGGTTGTCAGTGTAGACACTAGAAGAATCGAACGAAAATGCTGTAAATTTGGTAAAAACTTTGTTTTCTCACCATTCACCAAAAGGGAAAGTTGAGAAGGACACTTTCACGGATTTATTGCAGTGGCTTCCCCTGATTTAAATGTTAGATTTATGAAATAACAAAAGAAAACAAATGTGAGTTTAGAATCACCGCTGGTAGCGTAGCTACGGCCTTATAGTAAAATACTGGAAGTAAGCGTTGTTGTGGCCACTAAGAGTTAAGGTAAAAAGAAAGCACTGTATATTGAAACCACTATATAACTCCCATCCAATGATGATCCCTGGTACTAAGCACAACTTTCACTATTCATTCTTTACAAGTTGTATAGATTTGATAATTTCATGCATGAAGATTACCTTCAGGAGATGGTAGGAGATGATGCATAGATTTGACAAAAGGATACTTTGATATAATAAGATTTCTGAAAAACAAAGTGGGCATTTTCATTAGCACAATAATGAAAGCATAGAAAATAGTTTGTAACTTAAGTGATAGTACATATAACTTTTAATCATATATTTTGAAAGCACCAATCTGCATTTCTAAAAATGCTTGACAGTAGGTATACAAATTTCTAATTCAATGAAAGAATTACTGCCATAAATTAAAAAAATCTCATTATTTGCTTTCAATCCTATTGTAACACTTAATAAATGTAAACAATTCTTAGAATTGATACTGAGACTATTTTGGGGAGATACAAAATGGCAAGACATGAAAGGCCTTTTCAACTTCTAAATCAGCTCCAGAGTATTTACAATCTATCGTACAAGTCTACTGCCCAGATAGAAAATTGAGATCAACTGATTCCCTGTCTCTCCAGAAAAGTATGTCCAAAACAAAATTTGTGGAATGTTCCTTCAAATTGGACCATCCATTTTTATACATTTTCAAAGCACTATTTGGATTTATGTTCTAATCACTTTGGAGAGATGGAATTTTGCATTTTGTTTGGCATAACCATCTAGTTTGATGTTCTGTGTTGTTTTTTGTGTATATTTTTTGTAGGTTAAGAATAATAGTTTATGAAATCATAGTGGTAACCATGGCAATTGGAAAAACTTGGGCTTGGTCCCAACGTATTTTCAGCAATCCTGAGCCTAGCTTGGTCCTAAATGAGTTAAATTTATACACAAGACAAACTACTGAACCAGAAGATGTGTACTTTACATATATAATACAGTGGCACGGTGGCCAAACGGTTAAGCCATTTGACTCGCTTGCAAAAGGTGGCGGGTTCAAATCTCATTAGAGACACTGTGTTTAACTATTGGGCAAGGTTATTTATACGAATTGACTACGTTGCAGCGCTGATCCTATAGCTGATGCTTAGTAACGGAAAATACCAATGATAATTTCCCTTTTGGGATAAATAAAGTGCAATTTTGTTTTGTTTTTTGTTTAGAAATCTATGGATTCATAAGTCTACAAAGAAACTTCACATCATTTTCTTCTCTAATAGTGAATAGATGACACTCTTGAGGCAGCTTACCCATATGTATGGTCTTTAGTAGAAGGACCAAAATCCACATACATTTGTAACTTTTCTGCCAACCAACCCGCAAGATCGTTATTTCCAAGGAACATCTTTGATGCATCACTTTCCAGTAGAGTTAACACATCCACCTCTGCAATAAATAAATGTAGTATTATTTAAACCGTGCTGTAAGAAAGAATAGAGCAATAACTTTCATTTAAATTCAATTTCAAATAAACTTTATCTTTCATTGTTTGAAATAGAATTTTTATTGTTTATACTGGCTTTAAAGTTGAAAGAATGGACAGGATCAATAGGGTTTTAAAGAAATTGGTGTCTTTCTTCAATGCACGATTTTACGCCCATCAAGAGAGGGCATTGTAATAAGCAAGTTAAGGTAAGGATAAAACTCTTGTTACCCATTAGTTAAGCATGAATATGATATCATCTTGATAAATCTAGAATTTGAGATCAGTAATTATGATTATAGATTTTGTTCAATATCCCATACTGAAACATTTCCAGGCTAATAGAGGCACCTGATGAATGGTGGTCCAAAAGTTGGGATCTAAAAACCTTTTTTTTTTTTTTTTTTTATCTATTGTGATACCATCTAAAGGATTGGGTCTTTAGTAACCCTTTTCCTTATTAATCAAGAAATTGATACTATTTAATCTTATTCAATGGGTATCAGGAATTATGGTTGAAAAAATTTCACGAGACGATTTTACAAATGTCAACTTGCAAAATGACATTGCAGCTAATTGAAGATGTGTACTTAATGTCTCTTGTACAAAAGCAAATACATATTTTCATACCTTAATAACATGGTTTTGTCAACTGTGCTGTTTAAGTGAAGTTATTTTTGTTATAATTGAGTTCATGGTTCATTCCATTCCATTCCATGCAGTTAAGATGTGTCAGGCATGAATGCCCATAATTGCAAATGTTACAGGTCATCACACTTATATATCGAATTTTTAAAAGATTTATGATGAGAACTGTCAATGATATGTTTGGGGAGAATGTCCATTCTGAGATTGTACGAGGGAAAAAACTGTTCTTGTATATGTCTGTTCTTACGTGTGGTATTGTTAATTTGCTGCTGTGATAACTCCTCGTTGGGTATTTAGTTTGCTGAGGTGTGAAATAGGATGGCAGTGTGATGGCTGTGTTGTCTCCATTGATGATTTTGTGTAGTTGCATCAATCTGTTTGACTTTCTTCATTTTTGTAAAGGCTTAAATTGTAGTTTGTTAAGGCACTGGGGAACACATCTCGCATCTCTACAATTTGTAGTGAATTTTGCTGCCCTTTTTTGGATGTCCTCAAGTGGTTTTATGTGTTTTTGCAGGTGAGGGTCCCAAGCGCAGCTGGCATACTCTACAGCAGGTCTAATCAACGATATGTACGCCTGTGCCTTCACACTTTGTGAGTATTAGTCGAGGTTTCGTTTGATAAATCCATTCCAAGCGATCTTTTTGCTTTTGTTACAATGTGATATATGTGTTTATCCCACTTAAGGTCTCTTTGTATATAGACACCGAGATATTTAATGTTGTCAACTTGTTGGAGTGGTTGGCCAAGCATTTGGTAAGTGGCTTGATAAGGCTATTTTTTATTGCTTATAGACATGACTTCGCATTTTGATGGGTGGAATTTCATTTTTTATATTTTGGCCCATTGTGTTAATGTGTCAACGTCTTTCTGTATTGCCTTTGTGTCATCTTCTTTTAAAATTTCTCGGAATTTGAGGCTGTCATTTGCGAATTATTTCAGGTTTGTATCTGGTGAGAGGTCTTTTCCAATGTCGTTGATGTAGATGAGGACACACAGAGGCCTCAGTACAGTACCTTGCGGTACTCCTGAGGTTACTTGACAAATGTCATTTGTTATTTCCTCAATTATGACTTGTTGCGTTCTGCCACATAACCAGTTTTTGAACCAATTTAAGAGTTGCTGTTTATCCTCTCCTTTACAGTTTTTTTCCCATCTGCACACATATAATTGATGTTTCATATGCCAATTTGTTGTAACTTAAGGAGCAATCGTTGATGAGCCACTGTGTCAAGTGCTTTGTTGAAGTCCAAAACAATCAAGTCTACTTGGTTCTTTTTGTCAAATATCTTGTGATTGACTCTAAGGTTGTAATTAATTGGGTTTCGCATGAGTGGCTTTTCCGAAATCCATGCTGGTAGTCTGCAAGGATGTTGTGTCTTTCTAGGTGGTTCATGACATTGTGAAATATTATATGTTCAAGTTCAAGTATGTTGCATGAAACTGATGTCAGCAAGACCGGGTGGTAGTTGGATGGAATGTTCCGTTTGCTTTTCTTGAAAATAGCAATCACGTTTGCATGCTTCCAATCCATAGGTACTTGACCAGTGCTAATGGATTGTTGGAATATTTTGCAATGATATGGAGTTATTTCATGTGCTGCTTCTTTGAGTACTCTAATCGGTATTTCGTCAGGACCTGCAGATTTAGTAGCATCGAGGGCAAGCAGTTGTTTTATTACCCCAGTTAAGGTATGTTTATTTTCGGAAGGGCCGGCAACTCTAGTTTAAGGTCTTCGTTGGTGAATACGCTCTGATATTGGTTATTTAATATTGGCCTTTTCCTGGGCATCAGTTGCTGCGGTGCCATCGGATCGCTGGAGGACGCTGATCCTCGTAGCATCTTTTCGCTTTGATTTTATGTAGGTCCAAAACCGTTTTGTTATTCTGGGATCATTGCTGAAATCCGGATCTGAATC
>JASKDV010200899.1:0-10902 GCA_032466395.1 Aegires albopunctatus
GAGAGATAGAGAGAGAGAGAGAGAGAGAGAGAGAGAGAGAGAGAGAGAGAGAGAGAGAGAGAGAGTGAGTGAGAGAGTATTTTATTGTGATGGTTTATTTAAAGGCATCATGCCCTATTAATGAAATAAAAAACAACAAACTGGGAAAGAGTCCTGCTCTATGTGCCATATATACTTGCAAAACACATATTTAGATCTAAAATAAAACTTCCTGTAAGTAGAGATGATATATACAACTTCCTGTAAGTATAGATGGTATATACAACTTCCTGTAAGTAGAAGAGGATATATACAACTTCCTGTAAGTAGAGATGATATATACAACTTCCTGTAAGTAGAGAGGATATATACAATTTCCTGTAAGTAGAGATGATATATACAACTTCCTGTAAGTAGAGATAATATATACAATTTCCTGTAAGTAGAGATGATATATACAATTTCCTGTAAGTAGAGATGATATATACAACTTCCTGTAAGTAGAGAGGATATATACAACTTCCTGTAAGTAGAGAGGATATATACAATTTCCTGTAAGTAGAACTGATATATACAATTTCCTGTAAGTAGAGAGGATATATACAACTTCCTGTAAGTAGAGAGGATATATACAACATCTTATAAGTAGAGATGATATATACAATTTCCTGTAAGTAGAGAGGATATATACAACATCTTATAAGTAGAGAGGGTATATACAATTTCCTGTAAGTAGAGAGGATATATACAACATCTTATAAGTAGAGATGATATATACAATTTCCTGTAAGTAGAGATGATATATTATACAACTTCCTGTAAGTAGAGATGATATATACAACTTCCTGTAAGTAGAGATGATATATACAACTTCCTGTAAGTAGAGATGATATATACAACTGACACTACTAAATAATGGGTTCAAGTAACTCACTCTTTGCTTCCATAGGAACAATATTTTTGGAACTTTGGAAACGAGAGTGTGCATCCCTGGCCTATGAATGGGACGTGGATCAATTTGAAGCTAATGAACCTGACAGACCACAGTTCTACGGCACGAGAGTAAAGGAGGTAATTCTATATGAATGGATTTTTTATCTTGGATTATTTGCCCTTTGATCTAAATGAAAAAAAAAAAAAAAAAAAAAAAAAATGTAACCATCATTAAATTACAGAAAATAGGGTATGAGGCAGAGTGGTTTCAGATAAACAATATTCAATACATTAAGAATATGAAATAACCCCTTAGAGACAAAGAAATGAATCTATAGAAGGAAGGAAACGAAAACAATCTAGTGATGCATAGGGAAGCGAACCTGCCACCTCTATGACGGCACCGATTTGCCTTGCCCATGAAGGAGAAAACAATTTTCGAACCCAATCAATCAATCAATTTTTTCGTTTCTTTCCTTCTATAAATTCTTGTCTTTGTCTCTAAGGGGTTATTTCATATTCTTAATGTATTAAATATTGTTTATCTGAAACCCCTCTCCCTCATATCCTATTTACTTATGATCAACCATGTTGATTTCAAGGCGATCTCTTTGTATTGTATCAGTGCCATGTAGTGATTATTGTTCAATAGATCTACGAAGGAATGAAAACCTGTGTTTATAATTAGATCTAGTGCGTGGACGCGGGGAATATCCCAGCCTATAATAGCACTACAAGTTCAGGATGGAGGAGCTCTAGATAGACTTAATTAATTTCGATCTCTTTTTAAGAGATTCGATGATTGATTGGGTTCGAAAATTGCTTTCTCCTTCTTGAGTGATGCGAATTGGTGCCGTCGTAGAGGTGGCAGGTTCATTCCCCTATGCATCACTATATTTTTTTCATTTCTTTCCTTCTATAGATTCTTGTCTTTGTCTCTAAGGGGTTATTTCATATTCTTAATGTATTAAATATCATTAAATTACAGATAACTTAAAGTCATAATTCTATCACAACTAATTGCATAATCCCATCACTATCATCATAACTAATAGCATGATCCTATCACTCTCATCATAACTAATTGCATAATCCCATCACTATCATCACAACTAATTGCATGATCCCATCACTTCTACTATAACTAATTGCATGATTCCATAACTTCTATTATAACTAAAAGAGGCCATAATATGAAATATATCAATACTTATTACAAGCCTACATTTTTTCATGTGTATCGGTAAACTTATTTTTCTTAAGCAAGAGAAACAAGTGGTTTATGGTTTGGAGTTGCCATGGTCACGTCACTTCTTTCACTCATCATCCTAGTGTACAAAAGCAGTTAAAGTGTTTACACAACTAATTGCATGATCCCATCACTATCATCACAACTAATTACATGATCCCATCACTATCATCATAACTAATTGCATAATCCCATCACTATCATCACAACTAATTGCATGATCCCATCACTATCATCAGAACTAATTGCATAATCCCATCACTATTATCACAGCTAATTGCATAACCCCATCACTATTATCATAACTAATTGCATAATCCCATCACTATCATCACAACTAATTGCATAACCCCATCACTATCATCATAACTAATTGCATGATCCTATCACTATCATCATAACTAATTGCATAACCCCATCACTATCATCATAACTAATTGCATGATCCCATCACTATCATCATAACTAATTGCATAATCCCATCACTATCATCATAACTAATTGCATGATCCTATCACTATCATCATAACTAATTGCATAATCCCATCACTATCATCATAACTAATTGCATGATCCCATCACTATTATCATAACTAATTGCATGATCCCATCACTATCATCATAACTAATTGCATAATTCCATCATTATCATCATAACTAATTGCATGATCCCATCACTATTATCATAACTAATTGCATGAATCCATCACTTATATCATAACTAATTGCATAATCCCATCACTTCTATCACAACTAATTGCATAATCCCATCACTATCATCATAACTAATAGCATGATCCTATCACTCTCATCACAACTAATTGCTTAATCCCATCACTATCATCACAACTAATTGCATGATCCCATCACTTCTACTATAACTAATTACATGATTCCATAACTTCTATTATAACTAATTGCATGATTCTATCACTTCTATTACAACTAATTGCATGATTCCATCACTTATATTATAACTAATTGCATGATTCCATCACTTCTATTACAACTAATTGCATGATCCTAACACTTATATCACAACCAATTGCATGATCCCATCACTTCTATCACAACTAATTGCATGATTCCAGCACTTTTATCATAACTAATTGCATGATTTCATCACTTCTATCATAACTAATTGCATAATCCCATCACTTCTATCACAACTAATTGCATGATTTCATCACTTTTATCATAACTAATTGCATAATCCCATCAATTCTATCATAACTATTTGCATGATCCCATCATTTCTATCACAACTGATTGCATAATCCCATCATTTCTGTCTCAACTAATTGCATGATTTCATCACTTCTAACTAATTGCATGATCCCATCACTTCTATCACTACTAATTGCATGGTTTCATCACTTCTATTACAACTAATCGCATGATCCCATCACTTCAATCACAACTAATTGCATGATTTCATCACTTCTATCACAACTAATTGCATGATTTCATCACTTATATTACAACTCATTGAATGATTCCATCACTTCTATTTTAACTAATTGCATGATTCCATCACTTCTATTACAACTAATTGCATGATTCCATCACTTCTATTATAACAGATTGCATGATTCTATCACTTCTATTACAACTAACTGCATGATTCCATCTCTTCTATTATAAGTAATTGCATGATCCCATCACTTCTACTATAACTAATTGCATGATTGCATCACTTCTATTACAACTAATTGCATGATTCCATCACTTCTATTATAAGTAATTGCATGATCCCATCACTTCTATTGCAACTAATTGCATAATTCCATCACTTCTATTATAAGTAATTGCATGATTCCATCACTTATCTTACAACTAATTGCATGATTCCATCACTTCTATTACAACTAATTGCATGATTCCATCACTTCTATTATAAGTAATTACATGATTCCATCACTTATATTATAACTAATTGCATGATCCCATCACTTCTCTTACAACTAATTGCATGATCCCATCACTTTTATTACAACTAATTGCATGATCCCAACACTTCTATTTCAACTAATTGCATGATTCCATCTTCTAGTAGCTGTTGGTGGTAAAGGCAACTCCTGTGTGCTGTGACTAATAACAGTGATGACGTTTTTTGCTTACAGAGGGCTGAATGGTCTATTGTTGGGATATATAACATTTTTATTTTATATTCCTTTTCCTTAGGATCCAGTAACCCAAGAGCATATCTGGTTTTATCCAATCAAACGGAAGATGCTGAAGCTCCTGACTTCAGGATCCATTCTTTTGTTGATGGTAATTCCATGTGGGCTGATTTAAAAAAAAAAAATTAGAATTTACCATAAATTGTAAATTGTAAATCAGTGGCCTTGGATGCTTCTGAAAGGGTTAAGGTGCTAAAAGTTCCTTTTAACCATAGGTTAGTTTGGCCTCTTGGCTTCACTCAACTCAGATGTGAAAGGCATGAAGATGGAGTTTTCTTTGTCAAATAAATTTATACATGCTGCAGGTCTTGTTCCTTGCAGGGAAGTCATTTCAATGTGCCATGAATCCAATTACACTGTGGATATGTGACCTATATCAGAGTAACATTTGTTAACTGCCATGGATAAAAAAAAAAGAATTGATATGGGTTTCAAAGAAAATTCCTCCCCCCTATTTCATTCTCTTTACATCAACAAGCTTAATGCGTAAATTTCATGATATCTTCCTTAAAAGTTTGAAATCTATTCTGATAGTTATTTGTATTATTCAATTAAATTTATTTTTAAAGATATTTGTATTATTTAATACAATTAATTTATTTGTATTTAATTACTACACATGCATCACATTATATTTATTGTGAATTTATGTTGTTCTTAAGATGTTCATAATATGCTGTTCAAAAGATGTTCATAATATGTTTGTTCATAAGATGTTCATAATATGTTGTACTTAAGATGTTCATAATATGTTGTTCTTAAAGATGTTCATAATATGTTGTTCTTAAGATGTTCATAATATGTTGTTCTTAAAGATGTTCATAATATATTGTTCTTAAGATGTTCATAATCTCTCATATCAATGCAGGTGGCGCTGGTCATTGCAAGTGTTATAGGTGTCATCGTTTACCGTGTCATCATGAGTGTCGACTATTGCCCTGACATGTCTGACAGAGAATGCTTTCTGCTCACGACCTTAGTTTCATCTATTCTCAATGCTGTGTCTATTCTTCTGTTTGCAAAGGTAAGAAAATGATCAAAAAACAATAGATAGAATAATATCTAGATCTAATTATGCTTCTCATAGGGTCAATGCGCTAAGAGCAGAATGGTGACATTGTATGATGGATCTTCTATCGCATAAAGATGGCAACAGAGATTTCCAGTTATCCCATTATCATTTCTCTTCAAATCCCCCCCTTCCCCATTTTCTTCTGCATTTCAGATATATGACAAACTAGCTGTTGTCCTAACTGACTGGGGTAAGTACATTTATTTCTTTATCTTTCAACTCTTTACCCTAATTTAGAAAACTAAGATAGGATCCTATAACGATCAAATAAATAATATTTGCAAAATTCACGACTCTCAAATTTGGTGAATAATCATGACCAAAAATTCCTACCACAACTTATTAGATGCAATAATATCTGGATGCCTTTAAATCAAATCACATCAGATTATCCTAGCCTTGTTATATTTCTTTTAAGATTCTTCATTTTTGTAGAAATCATAAACTACTTTATATATCGTTTTAAAATCTTTGACAGAAAATCATCGGACTCAGACCAAATACGATGATGCATTGATTATGAAATTGTTTGCCTTCCAGTTTGTTAACAGCTATGCTTCCTGCTTCTATATTGCTTTTTTCCGAGGAGTAAGTTATTTTCAAAATGTTTTAAAATTCTTTTGTAAAATACAATAGGGCTTTATGGGTATTACAAAAAAATAAGCTGAATGAAAAAAACATCATATATTATTCCATCAAACAAATTTGCCCATAAACATCAAGCATTCATACATGAATGCATTCTTTGGTAGTGTTGTAATCATGTTATTGTGGGGACAGCTGTATTGCATGGATCACCCATTCAATGAAATTCTCTCCTGGAATTTGTTGTCTTTCATTTCATTCTGATTTCAGACGATGTTTTGAAAATTATGTTCTCTACTCTACAGCGATTTACCCTGTTTGAGGATCGTTACACGGACTCATGTGAGGGATCTTGCATGACACAGTTATCTTTTCAAGTCATGGTTCTCATGTTGGCCAAACCTTTTCCAAAATTTTTCAAAGATATTATTATTCCGTGAGTATACATTATCTAACTACGTTTATAACTTGCCTCATATTATAGGATCTTCAAGCTCGTAAGTGCTAAACTGTTTCTTTCTGGATCATTCAAGTTTACAATGACCCATATACTTCTAAACCCCTCAGTTTCTACCCAGCTTCAAAATTTTACAAAAGCATTCTGCTTTAATTAGAACCTAATTTAAAAACAAAATGTGACATGTTACTTTAAGGTGGAACACAAATGTGATGTGTTACTTTGAGATGGAACACAAATGTGACCTGTTACTTTGAGGTGGAACACAAATGTGACCTGTTACTTTGAGGTGGAACACAAATGTGACCTGTTACTTTGAGGTGATTTAAAAATAAAAATATCATTTCATCCACTCACAGATTACGGCAATTTCCAAATAAAATAAAATTTCTTGTTATTGGTGAAATTGACATGATTTGGTATACTTAATATACATTGAGCATGATGACCAGGCTCCATGTTCTGCACTGCTATGTTTATCTGGTCCTATTGACGGATGCAAGGCGTGGACTATGCGTAACAAGTGATTTGAGGAAAAACCTGGAAAGTTGTAAAATATGGTTTCTGAGAATAATAATAATAATTCCCTGAACAGAAAAGGCAAGGAGAGAATGCTAAGAAGAAATTAGAGTGATGCCCTAAGCTTCCTTGAGATATAAATATCTCAAAACTTCTACCTGCAACATATGTATCCCATTTCTTCAAATTGGAACATATGCCATGGATAAGGGTTTTGAGATATTTATATTACAAAAAAGTGGCGATCAAAGATGGAGAAATGTTTCACCAATTTTGTGGATGAATGAATAACTAAACTCTAAGAAACTTTTGCTTTTATTCACATCAAATTTTGCATACACATACTATGAGATCATGTATCATTTGATACATAAATCTACACTATAACTTTTATCAAAGCCAAGTTATATTACAATTAATTAGGCACGATAAACAGTTTCACATCATTTTCAAAGATTTAGTTTTCTCTTGGCTCCTCCCTCAGCTTTCACACAAAAGTGCACCCTAACATTATATAAATGAAGTTAAAGGTCCATTTAAGATTTGCGCATCCATGTAACATACAATAGGGTTACTATACTACATGTTGTTGCTACCCCATCTACATGCAAGGCCCGAACAATTCAAATTCATCAAACTGATCACCTGTCCACTCATTTGTGTCAATCTTATGACCAGATGTGTCAATGCCCTTGTCATGTGATTTGTTGATAGAAAAAAGGAGGGTCTTAGCTTTCTATTGATATGCTAGGTGGTCCAGCTTGGGATTAAACTTATATCTCCCAAATTGATTTTAAAGTTATCAAAAATGTGATTGGCAGGAACGGGAGCTCAGAAAAATGCACTTTTTATCTTTAATCATATTAATTTCACTAATAACATATTAATTTTATGTCAATATAAATGATATTTGATATTTAACGCACTCCAACTCAAAATCGCCATCTCAACATATGTTCCGCTTCAAAAAAACAGGTCACATATGTTCCGCTTAAAAAAAACAGGTCACATATGTTCCGATTCAAAGAAATGGTCATAAATAAGAAAGTATGTAGAGCACAATATTTAGTGAACTCTACGCTATTCAATCGGCTAATTTTCTTCAACAGATTTCTGCGCAAACTATGGCAGAAAAGACCTCAGTGTTGTCATTGCAGTTGCTGTCCATGTTGCAAAAAGAAGAACCAGGTAGATGAATCAAACAAAGACACTGATGTGGATCCTTCACAGCCTCACATAGGCCACACTTCTTTCTTAGAAAGAGAACGATTGAAACCAGACTTGGGGGATTTCACTCTTGGAGAATATACTGAGAAAGTTATCCTTTATGGATTCCTAATGGTGAGTTAGTTATGATTATCATTCTTTATATTATGCATAAGTAGCTCTACTATATGCTGTCCAGGAACTTGAGAAGGTGTTAGTGTTGGTGTTCATAAATAATTGATGTTAAATCAGCAAGTCTGCAATAGGTGCAGATATCATTGCACCAATTGCAGCATGACTCTATAGGTAAAGAATGATAAAGACAATTTTTATAGTTTATATACACAATGGTATCTGCACCAATTGCAGCATGATTCCATAGGTAAAGAACTAGAGGTTAGATAATTGTGCTAGTAATCTAGAGGTTAGACATTTGTGCTAGTAATCTAGAGGATAGACATTTGTGCTAGTAATCTAGAGGATAGACATTTGTGCTAGTGATCTAGAGGTTAGACATTTGTGCTAGTGATCTAGAGGTTAGACATTTGTGCTAGTGATCAATTCTCAGTAGGGCTCAATGTTGAGTCCTTGGAGAAATGCTCTTTACAGCATTTTCCTCCCAAACTCAGGTGAGATAGATGATATTAGTATGCCCTTCTGCATGTCCCCTAGGGAAATAAGAATACTCTTTACTCTTTACTTTTCTTTATGTGATGGTTGAACGGGTGTGGTGCATATGAGACTTCACACGGCACACCAGATTCGTCTGACTCGATATCTGTAACTGATCCAGGAGGAAGAAGAAGAGATCGGGCTACTTCTAAAAAGGATTGTGTCTAAGTTTAGATTTCCTTCCAAACAAAGATAATGATTGGACACAATAGAGCACCTCGGAATGGTAGCCCTAAAAAGGACTGTAAAGTTTAGAGTGGATCAGTTACTCACTTAAGTCCTACTGTCCATGAGATGTGTATGAAAGATGAGCAATAAGGCGGGTCAACAAGGTTGATTCAGTTCCAATAGCAATAACATTCATTAAATAGGTCAAATAGCAATGGCAATAGTAGCATTCGTCAAATAGGTCAAATAGCAATGACAATAGTAGCATTCATCAAATAGGTAAAATAGCAATGGCAATAGTAGCATTCGTCAAATAGGTCAAATAGCAATGGCAATAGTAGCATTCATCAAATAGGTCAAATAGCAATGGCAATAGTAGTATTCATCTAGTAATAGTAGTACGGTAAGTCGTTTTGACCAGCCAGACAATGTATGTCAAAGACTGGTTTCCTCTATGATTTCCCAACTGACACCGCTCTCTAACAGAGGAGTGAAAGTATGTAGAGATGAGACGTACAAGAAGGCAATCTACGTCACGCCCCTAGCTTTTGTCACCCCACACTTCTGTTTACAATAACTGTGCCATGCCGATTGACAAACACCAAAATAAAAGCATATTACAAAACTCCATCGGCACAGCGATCACACACATCCTTCAATCAAATTAATATCATCATGCGCACAAAGTTTCACATCATTAATGATAAATAACAAAGAAATAAAATATTATGATAATTAATTCTCCCCAACACATATGATATACAGCATGAAAATACTTTATGCCAATTACTACACATAACAATAAATAAAAGGAAAGACAGAAAGGCCTGGCCAGAAATCAGACAGACAAAAGAACGGCCAGATTTGGTGGTTTACTCAAGATTAGCAAAAACTTTCATCCTCGTTGAACTCACTGTTCTACACGAAGAGAAGATAACATCGAAGAACAGCATGAATACAAAATAGCAAAATATGAGAGACTGAGAACAGAACTGTCAAAGACTGGCTATACCGTAAGGTTCTTCGCGGAGGAGATGGGGTCTAGAGGATTTCTGGCAAGTTCATTGTATACCTTACTCAGACAGTTCAACCTCAAACCAAAGACTCCAAATAAAGCAGTGAGGAACATCAGAATGATCACAGAAAACTCCTGCTGGATATGGCAAAGATGAAACGATCTGGAATGGATATCAGTCTAAAAATAGACGGAGGGAATTCTCCAAGTGATAACAGAAAAGCTACTGCAACGATATAAGGATTAGAAGATGCACCCACATATGTGAATCTGGTGGCAAAGTGCATAAGAGCGGCGGGCAAAAATACAAAAAATTCAAAAGTGGCTGAACCCAATGGCGCGGGTTCGAATCCCAGGAACGACAAAATACTTTGGGAAATTTGATAAAAGGCAGTATTAGGGCACTGAGAGTCATGATCTCGGTGTGGCCTGGCCTACCAAGGGTGTAAGAAGTTTAAGGACAAAACACCTGCTCAACGGAGATTCTCTTCTCTGAAACCCAATACTGTCTCGCTCTGTAAAGAGTTTGCACAAACTAATAGAATTTACACATAATATAAAAGATAATAAGACCGACCAGTGGTCCAAATTTTACACAAAGTACATAAGATCATAAGAGCAAATAAAATATTAAGGAATATTGACACGCACAGAATGCACATCAAATTTTCATAACAAGATGATTTACATAGCATTTTAGCGCCATCTATTGTCGCACGCGAACTTACAAGCAACGCGAACGAGAAACCATCAGCCATGGGATAAAAATAGCCTACTGAACAATATATGAACAAGGGGATAACAGCACACATGACACTGTATTCTTCTCTCTCTCTCTCTCTCTCTCTCTCTCTCTCTCTCTCT
>JASKDV010200910.1:0-10901 GCA_032466395.1 Aegires albopunctatus
TTTTTTTTTTTTTTTTTTTTTTTTTTTTTTTGTTGTATTGAATTTTACCCATGTCCACTACTTTGGTGATAACAGGGTTTTCCTATACTGCCTTGTAAATGGCAAGGGCTCTTTTACATGAGCATATTATACACATGGGACCTCCGATATTATAGTCCGTCTCAGATAGAACTTGGCTCTCTTTATCCTAGCAACTTAAGGATAGGGGACAGAAGGAAACCCGAAACAAATTTTGATTTCAAATTCAAGCCTGCACGCAAGGGTTTGAACCAGGGACCTTTCAGGAAGTAAACATTTAACACAGATATCTTGAAGTGAAATGCAGTTGATGAGGAAGTCTTCTAAGCCATAAAGTGTATATGTCAGGGTTATTACATTCATATAATTAACACTAAGGAAAGAAAAGATAAAAATAAAAATCTAGTGATACAATTAGGTTAATGACCCAAGACTCACTCCTTTGTCAGGAAGAGAAAACACACTATAACCAACAAAGGTTAGTTACAGTATTATTTCCCATTATCATGCCATTGTACCACAAACCAATAATTTTGATACAATAAACAATTACTGGGCCATATGAAGAGCTTTCAAAACATAAATATTTTTTCCCCAAAGCAAACAGGTCAAAGAATTGCTAAAATGACAAGGGACTTGAAAGAGTTACCATACATTTAAATGAATAGGCTACTTCTTTGTCATGGTGGTAATAATAGTAATAATGATAACCAAGATTTAAAAGAAACAAAAAAAACAATAAATTTGGTACATTAATGCCTACACGATCAAACAGTAAATAAAACACAACCAAATAGAGTTTACAGATCAATAGTGATGGAACAAATAAAAAAAAGATAGAATACTTTAATAAATTGCACTTTAGAGTGAGCAGTTATGGTACAGGTAGAAAATATTCTACAGTTTCATGCGTCAAAAGAAAGTAAGTGTGGCAAAAAGCCTTCAGAGGCTGTAAAAGAATACTTTTAGGCTTTCAAGCATAGAAATAGGTCATGTGGAGAAAAATGAACATCAGAATAAAAAGAATCGACCTTTCCTCGAAATGATTCAGATATATAGTAAATGTCAAAAGCCCTCAATAGGCAACAAGAGATATGCCAAAAAATATAGCAGGGTGTTATATTGTCAGTTATGCATTTATCTTATTATTTCTTAAAATCTCCTTTTTTACTTTTAAAAGCATTCTATATAATGCAAAAGTAATCATTAATAGCAGTATTTACTTCAAATCAAAGAGATTCGTTTCAAGAACACAGGAAAATAAGAATATTTGAAGTGGCAATTTAAACTTAAAATTTAATTTACAACCTTTCAAATGAAATTAAAATACAAAATGTATAATTATAATGATTCTATGAAATCGAAAGGCAACATTCATTATTATCTTTGAAATGATGTAAAGAAGATAATGTTTTATTTACAGTCATACATGTGGTTGAAATTACAAGCAAGAACAGGAAAAAGTAATTGGAATAAAAGGGAATGCATTCGTAAGGAAAAATTAAATGCCACAATAATAATAATAATAATAATAATAATAATAATAATAATAATAATAATAATAATGAAAGTTTCAAACTCTCCTTTTGTCTACTTTGAATTTATTTTTTCTTAGCAGATTGTAATTTGTTGATATAATCAAATAAACTTTTTAAAGTATCTCTATAAAATTGGTTGTCACTAATTTTATTGAGAGATCAATATTGCACAGAAAGCGCTAATTAAATGGTAAACATAGTGTTATTCCTTGCCATTGAACAAATTTCTGGTTTAATGAGGAATGTTAATATCCATGAATAAAACACAATGATTGATACACAAGGAATGTCATGAGAGACAGCTCAGCTAAGAATTGTCTATATTGTTGATTAGATCTTCTATTAAAAATGTTTAAATAAACCATTAATCAAGGGAGTCAAAAAGTCCTTAGTCTGACCATGAAGAAAATCGTAGGATAATGAAATTTTGCCAGCATTTGAAAGATTCATTTGGAAAACACAATGCAAATTTTCAGGAAAATCTGGTCGCAATAAAGAACTGGTCTTGGAAAACTCCATAGTGAGGTCCTACTACTGCACAACAATGCCCCTGAGCAGAGCAAAGCAAGCAGTCCAAACAGCTGAATGGTGCAGCTTTGAAATCCTGCCACACCCAGTGTATTCACCAGACTTAGCCCTCTCAGACTTCCTTCTGATTCCTCATCTTAAGAAATCCCTCGAAGGATGTTGTTTCCATGACAACGAGGACACCATTGAAGCTGTTAAAGACTGGTTAAGGGCCAATTCTAGATTATATTTCTCTCAAGGACTTTTGAAGGTGAAAGAAATGTGTTACTCTCCAGGGTGAATATGTAAATAGAGAAATTAAAGTATGTGCCAAGTAACAGAATTCTGTCTTGATTCCTTAATAGTCAGACCAAAGACTTCTTGAAACGTGGTAATATCAAATACTGACAATATTGATAATTAAAGTTGTATGACAATTTTATAAACACATTGATAATTGTAATTAAGTCTTGGATTCAGCACTTGGTGAATAGATACATAATATACTATATGGTTCATATTTATCATCTTGCTAACTTATGGCGATAGACAAACAAAATTACAGTAATAATTAGAAAAATAAGAAAATAACTTTACGGGAAAAAAACATGTAGCTTAGAGAGCTGGTGAGCACAATTCAAATATTTTCAACTTTTTCTCTCTCAATTGTTAAGAGTAATTAATGAAAATCATAAAAAACCGTTGCTCATAATTTCATTGCTACTCAGAGATGTGATTGCACCACTAAAGATTTGAGAGAAAATCTAAAGTCTGAGAGACAAACATAACCCTGTATAAAAATACACTTATTCGCTTTGGTGAATTTCATTAAAATGTTTATCCCAACAGTGATAGTGCAATCTAAAAGAAAAATTTTTTATGTAAGGAAGTCACCTTAATGATTCTTAAAGAAAAAACCAAGCATTTGAAAAGAAACTTTAGGATAAGGTAATCGATGGAATTGTTTGGTCATAACAAAGCAGTGATTATAGAATTAATGCAAAATAAACTGAATGTTGTTACATGTATATTTATCACAGAGTTGCCAACCACAAAAAACTTGTTTCAGTAAAGCTGAAGCCACTTCTCAGTAGTTTCATACCCCTCTCAGTAGTAAAATGCTGTGGCACAAAAAATACCACTTTGTAGTACCAACCAACAGAGAAAAATTCAACGACCATGAAATTTAGCCTTCTGAAGTAAATAAATAATATATTTTAAAAAAGAAAGATAAATTATTGAATACATTCAGGTCAGAAACTTTATGAAATGGATAACAATCTGTCCCACCATAGATCCGTTAAAGTGAGATACTATATTCAATAGAAACTATGGATAGTCCGATGTGGTTGACAACTCTGGTATCCTACTATCATTGTGGACCCTCAAAGGTTGTTTGTGGGATGATCTCTAAATTTGTCTTCTCCCACATTTGACATTAGAACAAACAATTATATGCTAATTGATAAAGTTTCTGAAAATTTCAGGTCATGTGAGCAACTGGTTCAGATTCAGAGCTCTACATACCGATATTCTGATTAATACCCATATTGAGGTCATTTTGTCTATTTTAGTGTGATCACAAAAAAGGATAGATTGGTAAAAGAAATGATAAAAAAAAATTTTTTTTTTAATTATATAAAACAATACAGTAAACACCACCCTCTCGCGACCAGTTGCCTGAAGAAAAGAAAAATCTAGAGTAGACATAAACCAATAATCCTATCCTGATTCACATACAACGTGTACATCTAGGTTTTCTTTCCATAGTAAACATACATCACATGAAATAAAACATAACATAGGATCATTTTGCATCAAAAGATCATTTGAAAAAAAGCATGATATCATTTCCAATACCTTTGGGACATGAACAGATTCAAGCCATGCAAAATTGTGTTATTCCACGCATTACTGATCTAATCTTGAAATTATAATTTTATATTAATTCATAATGTTGGACTCATTTAATTTCTGCATGTCATTTTTAGATTTTTATTTATAAATTTTTTTTAATTTTGGATGCTCTGTCAAATAGAAAAGTCAAAAATTATCTAAATAAATTTATTTTCTTATAAATTGCATATTATGCAATATAAATCATATATGAGTGCAGACATTTTTTTTCTACATTTCAAGCCTTAATCATAGCTCAAAGTACAAACTATGACAAAATATGTGTAACCAGATCTAAACTTTGACAACAGCACATCAGTGGTAAGTCAGGAAAATGTCCTATTTTCTTTAATTCCAAGCTGGCAAAAAAAAAAACCCACTGATAACAGAATGTCAGTATAGGTCAGTCTGAATTTAGAATTAGATGAAAATTTGTGTAGAAAGAAATAGGAAAAGTATTCACCTTTTTCTCTCTTCTGAAAAACATCCCCTGTCAATATATCGGGTGGGCCAAAAAAATAAACATCACAGGAACTATGAGCTTCAATATTGCCTTCATTCGATTATCGATTACAAATCTAGCAACGATATTTTTACATTAATGTGTGAAATTTCATTGAAATCTACCCAGAAATATATGCACAACAAATTTTTAACTAGTTCCAAGTGGCAAATATCGACATATGACGTTGCTCAGTTGGATTAGATTCAACAGTCGTTTACGTTTTTACATTTGCATTTCAAAATTCGCAACTAGTTTCCAGCCAGAGCAGACAGCTTACTATGGTGGATATAATGACCATCATGATAAAATCACATCAAGTATTGAATAACGTTTCTCATTTTTTCAAATCCTATTCTACGACCAAATTTAAATCCAAATTTTCAGTTACTACATGATTGCTGTGTTATCTTTAGATTTTGTTTTATTCATAAATCTAGACATACATTTTAATATTTTGATTTAGATCTAAATCTAGATCTAGACCTGGCCTTCAACACCTTTTGTAAGAATGGTTCTTAGCCAAGATGATAAAATCGTCAGAGACTTTATTTGTACACAAAATTTGGGGTGGTTCAATAATTGTTTATTAAATGTGCTCCCAAACAACAGCTGGAATAAGAATTCTGTAAATCGACTGATCAGGAAGATTTGAAAAACCGGATCAGCTGCAAATGAAGATGCAAACTATGTTGAAGAATTTGTGCAGTCACAGGAAGACAATCCAGCACCCAAAAATCAGCTAGTAAAATTGGACTCCTTAGCAGAATAAGTTAACAGAAATTAGCTCACCCCTTTTACAGAAAATGAGCTAAAAAAATAGTTAGAACAGTACTAGCAAAAGATTATCCTTGAGGAGTACGATCTGCTTTATCATCTTGGAAGACAAAGTTACGAGGTGTTATTGCCCTGAACAGTTGCTCTACAGATCACCTGTAAAATTAGTGTATAGCGCAAGACTGAGTGCGGCTGCTATTTTGCATATGTCTGATATTTCCTTTTCTGACTGACCCTGATGTAAAGGGGTTAATTTGAAACTATTCAATTGATTGCCACAAAATTTGGCAAATAAATGCAAAATAATTTGATCCTGAAGGGTGTGAAATTTTATTTATGTCTGATTTATGGTGTTTCAGTTATAAAAGTATAAAGTCCTGTGCAGGTTTTTTAGCCCACCCGATATAAAAAAAGCTTACATACGCATAGAGTGCATGTTCGACAAATGTAATATTTCAACCAAATGTTTCATATTCTCGGGACTGACCAATTCTAATGTCCACTGTCCAGCATAAGTTCTGAAACATTCAATATTGTCATCTATCCTAGGAAAAACTAATCATACACAAGCTTTTCTCACATTCTCATATCATTTCTCTTTTTGACTAAGGCGAACTGGGATGAATTAAACTGAATGATGAGAATAATAAAATGAAGCAATGAAAAAAAAAATATATATATATGTATAAAAACATCCTCGCATTACTTTTCTTTCAAAGCCATTTCTAACCAGTCATCGTCATCATCGTTATCATCGGAATTATCCGAATCAGAGCGAAGTAATTTAATGTAGCGGATCTTCTCTTTTCTTGGCAGGCATCTTTGCACCAGGGAGAATATCAACCACCAAGCTAGAGTAAAAGCACTAGCAGACCAATACAAGACTTGGGCCCCATAGGTAGTGTACAGATATCCCGATATCAAACTCCCAATGGAAAAACCAACACCAAAATAAAAGGAAGAAAGGATGCTGCGGATGCTTCGATCAATAGAAGCCCCTACATTGAAATCATCATAGCTTAGAATGGAAAACCACATCATAGTGTGAGTAATACCATGGCTTAACTCTATAGGAATGAAGGCCCAAGCAGATGGGATAACAGAGTAACATGCCACCCTCACGCTTAGGATGAATAAAGTCAAAGAAACCGCCCACCCATTTCCAAGCTTTTTCACAAAACGGGTGCTCAGAATGAGCATGGGGATTTCCGCAAAGGCAGCAGCAGAGACGCACAATCCCATCGTTGATTCTGAGCCACCCAAATCCTGGATTCTCCAAAAAAGGAAATTGTGAAAGGAGGCAAAAACCATTCCACCAAACAAGAGAGTAGTGGTGAAGAGAAATCCCCGGCCATCACAGCAAATTGCTTTGAGGGCCTTGCTTACTTTGTTGGGATATCTGGATGAGGCAGGAGGAGGAATTGGATAGCAACAGGCAATTACCAGAGCTGCGCCCATGAGCACAGCCAGAACATAAAAGTGTAAAAGGAAGTGATGTAAGTGGAAGGGGAGGAAACAAGGGGAATGATCTACTGCTATGGTTACAATGACAGGTACAATGACAAAAGCAAATGATCCCCAAAACCTCTGTTGTCCATAACGCTCTAGGTCATCAATTCTGTTGAGGAAGTCAAACCAGGAATCATCTGCTACCTTCTCGACTGGTGATGCAAAAAGCTCACCTGCAATAACGATGGTGAGAATGACTAAACAGAGAAATGTTTTGTCTGACTGGAGCGAATTCTGTACAGAAATATACATGTCCCTTAGCCACGCTGACCGCCTTTGGCGTGAATATTTTGTACCAGTATCCTGCAAAGGAACAAAATGTAAAAAATAAACAAGATGTATACTCATATTATCTCAAATCTGGGAAAGACAATAAGGGATTGTTGAAGTTAAGAATAAATGCAAAATAATGATGGGAGATGGAAATGGGAATTTCATTTCATTATTTTTTTCTCTTTCTTGCCGTTTGCTTGCATATATATATAATAAAAAAATAGATAAACCTAAATCTTTAAAGTACATCTAAACAGTTATGTGGCATAATTGTAGTTTTCTGACTGCAGGTAAAGGATGTCCTTTATTTCCATTGATGACAATCAAACCATTACATAGGAGATTAAAAACTTCAATAGATTTAGCAAAGAGAACGGTAATGATATAATATGACTAGAATATGAAAAAATATCTGGGGTGTGAATAATAATGTAAGATACATCCAGTAATCAAAATTTATGATATAAAAATATATAAAATCTGCAAAAAGCAAACCTTTTCAGTTCTTGGGTGAGTGGCACCTTCTCTCTCAACAAGCATTTTGTAAAGTACACCAATAATATGTTCAGAAATATTGGAATCGGGTATCACCTCATGTACCAATTCATACATTTTATGCACAGTCATGTTTGCTCCTATAATCTTGGCAGGAGTCAATTTATACCGCGGAAGCATTTTCAAAACCTCATTGTATATGCCCTCATATGGTGAAACTGTGGTAGAACCATTTGTTACTGTCGCAGAGGTTGAACGTGTAGGAATAGGGGTGGTGGAGGTTGTGGTTGACCTAGCAGTTGATACTGTTGACACTGGCATTGTAGTGGTATTCATAGCCACTGTTGAAGGCACTGTCACGAGAGGTTTTAATGTGATGTTGACTAGGCCATGTGGTGTAGTAGCTGCTCCATTGACTGTACTATTTGAAACAGGGGAGGAACAATGTTCTGGTCTTGCGAGTATGGTATAGAGAGCCGGAAAGGACAAATTGGTGATAATCATCATAAAGAGAGAAAACATCAAGATGAAACGCTGACGATTATAAGCAGCAGCACAGCGGGCCCATAGTGGTGCCCATACAAGACCAGTTAATGTCTTGGCAGCGATGATAATGCCAACCTGAAAAGCTGACAATCCTAGAAGCCTGAAGAAAAGGGTAATGAAAGGAACCACAGCTGATTTGCCACCATGAAAGAAGAGATAAAACAAATTTGTCACAGTCGCTGCTCTGGATATATTCACAACTTCAAGTCCCCGCGGCATGTTGGTGGCTTTGTTAAGCACATGCAAGGAACAAGTAATGGACTGATACCAACAGGTTTAAGGTCTCAATATTTGGGCCTTTTGATTCTTTTCTTTGTAACCATTACCTTGACCTTGCAATGTCTGTGTTCGAAGATAGAAAGTAAAGAAAGTGTTAAACTGAGATATAAAACTCAATATATATGACATGTTTATAATTTGTAAAGTAATTAGAATTACCATTTATTGACTTTAAAAGGACTTCAGTAACCAGATAGTACCTTTTTCTAGACTAAAATTTCTCATTGTTGTCTCTAGATTTCTCTAGATATATTGTATTTACAGTTAGGGTGCCTGGAATGAGTTGTTTAGTATGGGTAGAGGTTTTACATGATTGGTGGTGGGGTAATTCAATCAATATATTAAAACTTAAGCAATTAGATCTAATTGGATCTAGATCTAGATATCTAGATCTAAGTGGTACAGAAGTACAGGAGTCTCGGCTCAACAAGCATTTCAACTTGACATTAAAATCTACACGTTGACACCGGTGCCACCTTACTGTCAACAAGTGGTGTGTTGATTTTATTTCTTCAGTTATTTCATTATAGAATTTGAGGGATTATTACAAAACAAATGGTTGCAGAAAGCTCCTCAATATCTTGAAAAGGAAGCAAACTAAAAACAATTCTCATTTGAAACAGTTTTATCAAGTTTGCGGATAAAAACAGATTACGAACCTGAAATATTCTACAATGGTGAGTCAGTGGCAGTCGTCAAACATGAATGTCTAGAGTGTCAACACCAACAATGGAACGATCGAGACCACTTCCGCTTTGGTTCACTCAATCACTTCAACTCTTTGCTCTCGATATCTCGATTGATAGAAATAGCAAACTATGAAACCAGAGAAAATACATTTAATATCATTATTAACGATCTTTGATATATTGATCTTCTCTGTCTTTCTCTTTATTAGTATTGAACAACAAAATAGATGAAATAAGATTGAATAATTTAATGTAACCTTCTGGTGAGACAATTTATTCATACTAATTATGTCTTGCATTAGCCTACATTATGTTTCGTTAATTTTTAGTTCGTTTGTTTGTAATGGAATTCTAACGTGTTAGCATGTTACTTTTGTCTAAATTATTGGGTTTGCTGTGTTTTATTGTTGTTTTTGTTGTTATTGTTGTTCTTATTTTGTCTTGTTTTGTTTTTGTATTGAAATAATAATATTTCTGTATTGTTGTTCTTACTTAATTATTTACCGTTGTGTGTATGTGTGTGTGTGTGTTTCTATGTGTGTGATTTGTTTGCGGTGGAATATATTATGTTACTATGCTGTTCTTGTCTATATTATCATTATCAGTGTTTGTTTATCGTTGTGTTTTAGGTTTGTTTATTGTGCTATCGGGGTTAGTATTGTTGCAATGATGTTTCGTATCGTTTATGAGTGTTGTGTTGTGGTATGGCCTCTTGGTGTGGGTTTGATTGCTTCTCTTGTTGTGTGTTATTGTTTTAAGGTGCGACAGATAGTGTAGAGTGCAATGTGGATTGTGTTTTGGGATTACATTAGTTTAGTTTATTGACGTAGGCCTATATCTGTTTTCTTATTGCCATTGTTGTTGTCGTCATCGTCGTTGTCGTTAAGTTCTCTTCTCTTTTATAATTAAGTATCTCGTATTGACTTGTAGATGATATTTAAGATGGTTGCCAAAGTTGTAGAAAAGTTGTTTTTTTTTTAAATGTCTTTATTTTGTTGCTAGCATAGTTGCCTGCTCACAAACATTTACAGACTAACATTCTCCAAAAATGAACTAAATTTAATTCTAAGAACCCGCAGCGTTCATTTGAATGTCTGTCACCTTATCCACTCGGCCACAATGTCATGATATTTTTGGCGCAAACAATAATTATACTTTCATACACAGCATGTCGTCAATAAAGTCGTAAACAATAATTATGTAATGTATGCACAAAATCCGTTTTATTATTCATGCTGAATTGTGGTCCTAAATATGCTCGGGGCATTTACGAATGATCATGGACAATTTCAACTTAAAGCATTTAGTGGTTTAGACGCCTATTCTGACTGGAGGGGGCTGGGTTTTTTTTACAACACTTGACAAATAAAAGAAAGAGAGAATAAGAAATGTCCACTTTATTACTGATGGAAACCAAATTCTGCTTGAGTTTTGCCTTAATTTTTGCAACCATATTTTGTCTACAACCCTTCCCTGATTAGATATGGCCATTATTATCATTATCATTATCATCATGTGCATAATTATTATTACCATTATTATTATGTTCATTATCATCATCATTATTATCATCATTATGTTCATAACTATCATAATAAGCATCATTATCATTATGTTTATAGCCGTCATCATTATTATCATGATCATGTTCATAACTATCATCATCATTATCATTATGTTCATAACCATCATCATCATTATTTTCATTATCAATTATGTTCATAACCATCATCATCATTGTGTTCATAACCATCATCGTTATTATCATTATGATTATCATAATCATGTTCATAAACATCATCATCATCATCATCATCATCATCATCATCATCATCATCATCATCATCATCATCATCATCATCGTCATCATCA
>JASKDV010200921.1:0-13661 GCA_032466395.1 Aegires albopunctatus
TCCTTTCTTCCCCCCCCCCCTTTCTCTCATTCTTCACCCACAGTTCACACCTTTCCTGCACGTCGAGACAATATCGACCAACACTAAGCTGGACAAGGCTGTCGCTGATTGTTTCCCATCAGCCGGTGAAAAATTAAGCACTACACATATCGAAGTCAAAAATACACTGTAGCCACGCCCACCCGCGAACCCCTTATTATAGCCATCGCAAATATCTATACCTTGTCCTATAGTAATAAGATTTAATGGGTGTAGTGCTTTCTCAAGATCTTGGTGGTCAAGACATCCAGACATTGCAATTCATTATGCCATATCGTTAACTGGAGCTTAACTGAGGCCGAAGTGACCATGCTTAACGGCGTGATATATATGGAAATATTTTTGAAAAAGTGGATAGTTTTTGGACAACTGAATATCTATCAAAAATGAGGACATCCAAAGAGGTAAACTGGTAAAGAATGCTTGCTTTTTCTATGGCAACAAGTCAAATTCACATAGACATCCAGAACTTTTCAATACAATCAATGCTTAAAGTTGAATAGTTTTGAGACAACAAAAGAACTATCTTTTACGGATATCCCTTCAGCAATGACTTAAAAAGTTGTGACAATATACTGGCCCTGCAACCTTTTTGCAATTTTTCACCACTATTAAAGCAATTTTTGCCATTGCTAGCAGTTCTTTTGCAATTTTGGTCACCTTTAGCAAAATGAGTACCAATAAAGCAAGAAAATTTGCAATTTTGTTGCAATTTCTTCTATTTTGGAGAGCAAATTCATCCCTATTCTATTGCAATTTTCAGAATTTTTAAATGCAATTTTCTGCAGTGCCAGAATATATTTCATGAACGAATTTCCTTTCACTTATTTTTAGAAACATGCTCTTCAATATATCATAATACCAGCATATACATTACAGTTACAGCAGTATAATACGACACCAGCATATAGAACATTGAGATATGATAATGACTATTTGGAAAAATGCAAATATCGTGATCTCCTTTAGAAGACAATGATGAAATCAATATATGTGTGGATGCACGGGAAAATCCTTTATATCCAGCCAAAAATAAAATTTTTGTTAATAATCAAACAAAAATACCCCATTGTTTCTGAGTATTTTGCATTTCATTTCAGTTTAATATCTTCACCAGTTCAAATGTTAAAGGAATTTTAGTTGGCCTAGTTAGCGAAGTTCAATTTTGAGAAAATGGAGTTTTAATTTGGAAAACAACAATAAAAAAAGATAGATTGCCTCATAAAAACACAAAATTAGACCTTCTTAAAGGTAGTTATTGTTGTAAATCTACTAACAAACTTTGATACAACTAATGACACAACACAATGAATGGTAATAAGGAATTAGATATTCTATTTCAATTGACTTATTCGATGATACAAGACTTTTCTAGAGTTACAGACGTTTTTAGCTAGAAGGTAAAGGCTGGTGCCTTTTTCATAACAGGTGGTCGGAATGATATAACTCATTAAGTTTGATAATTGGACTATCAGATTCTGTTAAAACCAAAATTTCCCTTGAACTGTCATATTTTAACATTAATAGGCCCCAGCATGAAATTAGCCTTTGCGAGACGTGACCATTTTCCCTGTATGCCCACACATATTTCAAGTTATTTAAGTTTTACTAGTTGCAATTACAAATGCAAATATTTTGGCAAGAAGGAAAGCTGTTAGTTAGGACCGTTGGGATGAAGTGGGGTGAATTCAAAACTTAAGTTATTGCTTAATATTTGAAAAATAAATTATCTATAATGTAAACCAAGTCTCAATAATTGTATATTTAATAATATTTCATTACGGTGCATTACATTTCTAATTTTGTTACATTTTGAATATTCACATAAGTTCAACACATTGAAAATATACGCAAAACAAAGCCCTGACCTTTCTGAAATTCATACTAGCCACTATTCTATTTTAATAATACGAAATAATTCTAATTTACTAAACTTCATTGGTAAAAAAACATGGAAATATACTGCAGGCAAACTGATACTAGTGATAGAATAATAGTTGGTGGTAATAAAATCATAGAATAATAATAAGAAGAAGAAGAAGGAGGAGGAGGAGGAGGGGGAGGAGGAGGAGAAGAAGAAGGAGGAGAAGCAGAAGAAGGAGAAGGAGGAGGAGAAGAAGAAGAAGAAGGAGGAGGAGAAGGAGAAGAAGAAAAAGAAAAAGAAACAGGGGTGGATGCAAAGGGACTTTTACAACAGTAAAAATTAAAGGCATCTAATATGAAAAATAAAATGTAACCCCAAGAGACAGTGGGAAATTGGTCAAAGAATACTTTCTTTATTTGGGTTGTTAGCTATTTGGAGATTAAGGGCTCTTTCAGCTACTAGCAGAGGGAAGAACAGCCTAACTTTCCTTTGCCAGCAAACTGTCCTGCTACCCAGGTCCTCAGTTTTACATGATCTTAGTTCATCTTTACATAATCTCAGCTAATTTAAGCTAATTGAAATAATTTTACTCTTCGCACATTTCAACTTGCGTTCACATATTTGTGTATTTATGACGGCGATGAGTATCTAGAAGTGAAACATGGTATTGGTTGGAAAGTCTGTAATCATAATCATAATGATAATAATAACAATAAAAATACATTTTATAGCCCCTAAAATCCACTAATATGTAATAATACTAATACCTTATATTAGCAACAATATGTTTAAAAAAAATATATTACATTTAACTTTTTATGTATTCTATGAATTCTCATATCCCATAGAAAAAGAAGTTTTCCTTAAGTTAAAAAACAAAACAACAACAACAACAACAAAAACAAACCCAGCTACAAGATTGAAATAGAAGAGGCATACACTACAGAATTCAACATCAGCAGGTGGAACAAAAGTTGATTATAATCTTCAACGAATGAAACAACACAATGATTGGTAATAAGGAATTAGATATTCTATTTCAATTGACTTATTCGATGATACAAGACATTTCTAGAGTCACAGACACTTTTAGCTAGAAGGTAAAGGCTGGTGCCTTTTTCATAAAGGGTGGTTGGAATGATATAGCTCATTACTGCTTCAACTTTAACTCAACATAGCGACTACATAATATAAGAAAAATCAACATTAAAATATCATCTCACTCGGTACATGGCTTGAATTGATATGAAAGAATGTAAAATATAAACAAATTAGATTTAAATTTCTAAAATGGAATGATAAAATTATTACAAAACATCTGACTGACTGATTCATTGATTGTCCAAAGATACCTTACAGCGTTGCCGATTCAATTTTTTCTTTGTTGTACCGAACTTTTATTTACGGAGGCACACAGGATTATAAATGTTAAAAACAGTTAAAAATATACTGATCAATAACTCTAATAATAAGTCTAAGACACTCTCTCTTTGTCTCTCAATGTACACAATGCTTGAAAGTGTTTTCAAATGACCCGATAT
Organism: Aegires albopunctatus; assembly: GCA_032466395.1. Lineage (NCBI taxonomy): Eukaryota > Metazoa > Mollusca > Gastropoda > Nudibranchia > Aegiretidae > Aegires > Aegires albopunctatus. The sequence continues at coordinate 3,445 of JASKDV010200921.1, forward strand.
GACTATGATCACATATACCAGGGAACCGGATCTAAGATATTCGTTTCTCCATACAATTAAAAATCTGCCTGTCTTTTTTTTTTTCAGAATCAATGCAAAATCTTGGTTTTATATACAGAAATGACAACACTTACCAATCTGAGATTTATGGCAATTTTCTGATGGAAAAAGATTACGGACGACCGTAAATTTAGGGAAAATCGGCAACCCTGACTTTATCTACGGTATTAACAGTAGTGATCCAGGATACAAACAACATAACGAGAATAACCTACATACATGAATGAAACATCAGTTTGCTGCTCAAGAACATGACAGATGAGAAACGACTGAGATCTTAGGGGCAATATAATGCACTTGGATGATGTGTGAAAAAGAAGTTAGAAACAAACAATTCAAATATTATCAGAAATTTCCCTATCAAATTAGATTGTGTCATATTACATCTGTCTTACTGTATTGAGCGATTACAGGGAGTCCCAATCTTTTGAAAATTACTCATTTGAATAGGAGTGAGACAATATTTCAGATATAAATAAACTTTAAATTTCAGGAGATTATTGCACCACGCAGTTTTAAAGCTCAGAACACACATTTTCTCATAAATCTGAGCACCTTTCTAAAATTCAAGAATTAACATATTACACTAATCTTCATTTCTCCGTAACGTACTGTCAAGAAAAACGTATGCTCAGCCAAGAGGTGCCAAGTCGGTACGGGTTTGAATGTGCCTAGCAAGGTGCTATGAATATGATACAAGATCTGACAAGGCAAACTCTTTGAAACACTGAGTAATCATTTTAACCAATAAGTCATTGAATGAAAAATGCTTCAATCTATCACGCATCAAATTCCCCTGCCTTCAGACTTCTTCTACTTCTTCAAATAAACTGAAAAAATTAAACTAGAATGAGTATTACTGTCAATACCCCCAATCATTATTTGAGGCAGGGATGTTAAATGTCTATCTGAGTTCCTACTTCTTCTGCTACTTTTATTTAGTTAATTTAAAGGGTGTTTTTTAGACTATTAATTGCTTTAACCCTTTATTTACTGCCAGTTTTCTTGATTATATTAGATATCGCAATATTGGACAGCCTTAAAGACATTCAAAATATTAATTATTTATGTTTACATAAATGGTAAGTATTAAAATAATGTTAAACCCTATGAAAAAAGGTATCAACTGTCAATGGTGGACACTTTTAAGAAAATCTAAATCTAAAATATCGCAGGCTCCGATCGAAATATTTTTATTACGAATTCAATGTCACCCGTACTGGGAGCGTTTAGGAATGTCAAGATCTTTGAGTGAATATGAAAGGCAGTCCACTAATATTTGTAATAATAACCAAGGCTCGTTTCATTTATGTTTAATTAAATTAATAATAATGAGATGATTAACAATTCATAGATTTCCTATATAATCCTCCTTCAATATACAATAAATATATATACAAAAGTAATTATTTTCCCGTTCTTTAGATTGACAAATAATCCTTCAATTAGACTTAAATCATTGCTTTCAGTTCAAACTGACAAGCTCATTAAGTAAAATACAAGTGTAAGATGTAAAACAACGTTAAAATGACATAATGTTTACAATTGATTATTAGACATGTATTAAGCAAAAAGTTTACTTTTTTTTAATGAAAAAAATACAACAATAAGATTAAACACAGAATAGATTTCATTTTTTGATAAGATAAATTAAAGTAAAGTTTCTCATACTCATTACTGAGCGTAGAGGAAATCAGGAGTAGAGTCCCAATTTTTTTAAAGGCATATGGCTTTGTGAAGTAGTTTGCCATTTACTATTGCACGATCTAAAGAGATCTAGCTACCCATTCACTGCTGGGTCGACTGGGACGCCATGAGAAAAATCTACCAGGACTGAGGGTTTGAACCCGGGGCTCGTAATATGGCAGCCTAATACTCTACTGACTGAGCTACCTGGCCTCCATTGATAAGATACTTTAGCTAAAAAGTAGGTGCAAAATAATAAAATAACAGATGAGACTCAAATGAATGGGGTTTAGTTTGTTTTTTTGTTTTTTAATTTCAATATGTACATTTTTTAAATTTAAATGTATAAATTAAATTAATTTTTATTTCTCCCAATAAATATCAAACGAATGATATTTTTAATATCAAATTTAACATACTGGTAATAGAGTTAGGAAATATAATACAAACAGAACGATATCTATATATAAAGGGGGAGGGGGCTGAGATTAATATAGTGTATATACAAAAAAGAAACACACAACAGAACTCACCCATCGAACAATCACAAAAGATTTGATCGAGAAAAGAGCTGAAGCACCTGTGAAAGTGAAAGACATCAATTGTTTTTGTTTTGTTATTATTGTTATTTTTTATTGGGGAGGGGGGGTGTCTTTTTGCTCTCAGGTCAATTTAAGGGGTTATTCAGGGATTTTCATCAACTTTACTACACCAATATATATATATATATATATATGGGGAAGGGGGGGTGCTAGTAATATAGAAAATAAGGAAATTATATTATGGACGCGACAAAAGAAGAAAGGAAGAGTAAGTGGGTAGGAGAGTATTGGAAATGGTGATAGATGGAAAAAGAGGGAGAGGACGCCCCAAGACAAGATAGACAGACAGAGTCAAGAGTGATGATATAAAGGAATTGGAGGAGGATGACATAATGGACCGGAAAACATGAAGCGGCATTCAATATAGCAACCCTGCAGATTGTGGGACAGGCTGAAAGAAGAAGAATATAAGGTGAAAAAATGGGACTTTTAAAGTAACTTCAATATATGTAAAATGTTGATATGGGCCATATCTGTATAAGCGGTCTGCACTGTATGACTATCTTTGGTATAAATTATGAAATGAATGCGCGAGTAAGGAAAATGGTACATAAAAATGATGATGGACAAATGCATGCAACTTAATGGCCAAGTTAGTGGTGTAAATATTCAATTATCATTATATTAAGTCAAGTTTAAAAGTCCTGTACATGAACCACACGGGAGAGAAGAACAACAATAGGAAAATATGACTGGCAATATAATAAATATAGACAACCGTAATCTTTCCACATCAGGCGATGTTGAAATGCATTTAAGTAGGTGCTTTGATAATGTACAGGGGATATTATTCTCAATCTTAATCTCAGGGTATTTCGAATTACAGTCGAACCCGGTTAAACTGAAATCGGATATACGTTTCCTTTCCATTGACATGTATAATACCCCAAATGCCGTTATAGCATATTTAAATACTCTACACAGCCATGATACGTCATTATCGGTAATACTGAATTTTTTCAAAACATTTTGAGTTTCAGAATAAGCGGGTTGGACTGTACTTTACTTTCCCTGATTAAAGTTTCTATAACTCACTGAGGACCAAGGCCGAGCTAGACATGGGTTTGCTGGAACATACATTAGTGACAAGCCCAAGTTTTTCCGGTTGCCATGATTACCACTATAATTTCATATGCTATCATTTTTAGCTTACTACTGCAAAAAAAAATCCACAAAGAAAACACATAAAGCAACAGAGAATATCAAACCACATGTTTATGCCAACAAATGCAAAAATAAGCTCTCCAAAGTTATAACATATTACACAAATGGTACTTTGAAAATGTATAATAAAAATGGCTGGTCCCAGGGGGTGTGCTTTGCTCAAATAGGCTGGACCTCAGTAAGTTAATGAATGAAATAATGTTTTGTTTTCCTCATTTCACCTTTAATTTCACATTTTCATTTTAACAACAGGTGGAGAAAAATCCTTAAAAATAGTTTCCTTAACAAAGGGGTCCACTGATTTATTATTATGAGGGGAATACCTTCAAATTGACAAAGCAATGCCATACTCCCATTGGTAAAGTTTTTCACACAACACAACAATCTAAATGTTACAAGTTGTCAACCTGAAAACAATGGCAATGGTAATAAGATGCAATTTGATCACCGTTTAATATTTCTAGGATTCAAAACAAGCATTTTATCTTCAAGAAATATTAAAGATATTTTACTCCTAAAATTCAAAATAATTTGTTATACTGATGTCCACATCATCAATATCGCATGAATTCGTAATTCTGTGATGTTTTGTTGAATCTTAAAGGCAAGATAACGAGAGGAATTCCAAGGTAACATTGCTTTAGACCAGCAGTTCCCAAACTTTTCTTCACAGTGGCATGGTTTCAAGCAGTTTCAAGTTGTGCCGCGGAACAGTTTTGGGAACCACTGCTCTAGGAGAAAGGCTAGGGCTATCACTTTGCAGCAGAGTAGGAGAGTTCTCGTGGCCGTGGCAGAGTGTTGGGAAACACCGCTTTAGACAGACAGACAAACATGAAGGGTTTATTCATAACAATAAATCAATTCACCAATCTATAATTTTATCTTAGGATATTTTTAGTTTGTGCTCACTTGCTTCCTTACCGAACAAACTCTCCTTGCTGATCCTAGATGATTTATATCTCAAAGGAATGGATGATAAAAAAAAATTCAAAACAACATCTTTCAATCAGGAGAAGGATCATTATATTTTAAATGTCTTGGGATTTGTTTTAAGGTGCTATGAAAAATAAAACAATTATCTCCATTATTCAACTTCAGCTGCCATAGTTGAAGTACAGAATTTGTGTGTCCCTAATAAGTAGTGGGACAATAACAAAATGATGTTGAGTAGCAAACCAAAGAGGATGTTAAGCATACATAGAAAGTTAGGGTTCTTGGAAACTAGAATTCTTGGAAATTAAGGTTCTTGGAACTTAGGGTTCTTGGAAACTTGGATTCTTGGAAATTACGGTTCTTGGAAGTTAAGGTTCTTGGAAACTTAATACTTAAAGGGTTGCATAATTATAATGAGTTACATCTAAAATGTTTAAACCAAATGTTTCTTAGTATCATCTCTCTATAGTCAGATTTAAATTAAAGATGCGGATAATAATTATTTATAATTATTTTTTTCTTGCTGATATTATTTTGTTTACAAAACAAGGGAGCAAAGAGGGCTAATGCCGGACGATGCTGGGGAAAAAGATTAGGAGAACATTCCTCGATTTAGAAATTTGATGGAATTTCTTGTATAACAAAATATACAGGAAGATGAGAATGCTGATAATTTAAAGATGCAGAATGCCATTTGCTATGGTTCGTTTGCTTGGCTATTTAACCCAGTTAATCATGATCGGCTGTTTCAGGATTTTATAAGACATGCCACTCTTGGGCGTATATTAACAAAGCCCTGCATATCTGACGACATTAAAATATACCCAAATGGTGAAATGACAAGATCGCTAGAAAATTTATTATAATATTGAATGGATTTAATAACCAAACAAAAGATAAATACATAAATGAAAACATTTGTTGAAGTAGTTCTAGTTTTGTCTTTTAAAAATCATCAACATAAACATATATGCTTTTATTAAATAAAACGTAAAACGGTCAACCTATGCCTCAAAGGCATTAAAATCAATACGCACGATATCTATCAAATTACAAAAATATATAAATTAACATAATCTGAATCACAAGGTGAAATATCATCTTTCAACGGTCTTCCTTAGTCCATCATGCTCTATAAGTACCGAGCGACGTGACGGCCAATCCCATTCATTCTGCGTTCTTGCTTACAAACTTGGTCTCAAGTCTTTGGAGCGTAATGAATAAATTTAGACTAAATTTACTACTGGTGTGTTAGTATAGGTCTCTGATTGTTCTCCAGAATATCTGAGAAAGGAAACAAAAAGTAAGTAAATAAAAATGTAAATTATTCGTGAGAGCTGTGGCATCGTGGTCTAGTGGTAAACATTTGGGTTGGTGATCGAGAGGTCCCAGGTTCAAATCATGGTTGGGTGTAATGTTGAGTTCTTGGGAAAGACTCTTTACGAGCATTTCCTCACCGTACCCAGGTGTAAAATGGGTACCTGGCTGTAGGTAGAGGAAGATCTTGTCAGTATGCTAGAGTGTGCTACCTTTCATCAGGCTGCTTCTCTGTATGTCCTGTGAGGGATTGAGAAGGATTTTGGATTGCAATGGCCTGTCAGGGAAACTCTGTAAAGCACATTGAGTACATTTAGTGGAAATGCGCTATAAAAAATGCTCTTATGATTTGTCATGCTAGATTCCTGGCAGGTACCCAGTGGAGTCTTATGGAGATATTGAAATTCCAGGTAATTCCAGGAATATTCCCAGTAAGTTTTCCCCTCTGATGGAACCATTCAACCGTGAAAGAAATAAAAAGTTGAAGATTTTTTTTCTCTCTAAAAAGCAATTAAAAAAAAAAAACATATTATGAGACTAGCTAAGTTGAGAATGGAGAAAAACTATAGGTTAATGCCGGTATTTAGAAAACAAGGTATGACATTTACTTACCTGCGATAATTCTATGCCAAGGAAGAGTGACATACGTCAGGTTTGCGTTGAGTGCAACACAGGATGCCCGTTTTTTTTCCTTGAACCAATGCCAGGCCTGGCCAAATGATTTACCCCAAAACCCGTTATATTCCTCATTGTCGTCTAATTCTGAGGAGATATTAAGAATGAAATTTGACTACAACGGGCGAGGAACTTTTTATATAAAGGAGCTCTCTGCTTTTCCCTTAACTTTTAAATATGAGCTTAAAATTCTATTTTTGAGATTGGTTAGTAAAAACAATCCTGTAATATAAAACTGAAGGAAAAAGCAAATTTAAAATCATATACAACATAAATAACAGGAAACCAATATAATACAACATCTAAAATGTCATTATCAAAGTTAGTTTCTTCCGCCAAAGTCGGTGAAAGATATTTTTCTCATTTGTGCTCCAGAGTTTGGAACACCCTGTCAATTTCTATTACAGAATCGCAGACACTGGATGATAGAAGAAACTTAATACAGCATCCTAGGTCCTATTTTGTCTAATTGCCCAAAATTTCATCCCATTCCAGCCATAGTTGAAGTACGGAATTTGTGTTTCCCTAATAAATAGTGGGACAATAACAAAATGGTGTTGAGTAGCAACCTAAAGAGGACGTCAAACGTTACATAGAAAATCCAGGATTCTTGGAAATTAGGGTTCTTGGAAAAAAGGATTCTTGGAAATTAAGGTTCTCTGAAATTAAGGTTATTTCTCATTTCATCTCATTGTTGTCTTCTGAATTTAATTTGAATGAAACCTAAATAGCCGTGGTGAAACAGGGTGTGAGAATGATACGTGTGTAATTATTATTAATAATGTTATTATTGTTATACAACAAAATTCATCTTCTTCTTCAAATAAACAAGGTTGAGTATTACTGTCTTTATGTCAGAAAAAAATAATTTAAAAAATAAAGTATTTGATTTAAGTGTTAGTTAACTAACTGTATGTAGATCATCATCTTCATTATTATCATTAATAACATAATTTGTATTATCATTATTATCATTATCATTGTCCTTTTCTTCCCGTTTCCACCATATGATTCAATCACTGAGCTGTCATAATTTGTAGTAAATCTTTTGATTTGATTTTAAGGATTGATCAAGTTCAATATGAAATAAAACTGTTTAAAAACACATAAAAATTCTTTTTAACTTTGTGATATAATATACACTTTTTCACAGAGGAGGAATTATGTTACACAAGCATTAATCCATATCATGAAGCTTATGATTGACAAGCAACTTCCACTATTTACGTTCCGATAGTAAATTTAGAGAGATAAGTCCTTGATTTTTTTCCATATAAGATAACTAACACATAGCAAATAAAAGTACAAAATTTAACATTTCAAAAACTATGACTAAAATTGTAAATATCTTCGTCCTAAGCATCTGATTTTTTCAATAAGTATTAAGAAAGTGTAAGCAAAAATAGGTAAGAGGATCAGTCTTTGATAGCATTTTAAGATCTAACGAATCACGACCTTAAGGAACCAATTGAAAAAAAAAAATACTTGACACTGTGATTTCTGATAAATTTGAGAGGGATCGTCCCAAAAATTGCACACAATATTTAAATAAATGGTAAATAAATAATTCAGTATTCATCAATATAAAAATATCCTGCAAGCTTTGATAATTTGTAACAACATCGAGTGCCTTTAAGGTGTTTGAAACGAAAAGATACAAGAAAAACTGGGCAAACGGATAACACAAATAGAAGCATGACGACGCTTCTTACTTTACTTTACTGATACCCAATTGCTGGACGTCATCCTTTTTCAGCAGCCAATGCCAGGTTATGATATCTTGCTGTGTTTTTCAGTTGTTGTGGAGAGAAATATATATAGGCAAATGTAGATGGCAGGATTTGACGGTAGCAGTTGTTGTCTTAGTTCTCTCAGGTGAGTGCATTCAAAAAGATGATGGTGTACTGTTTCTTCTGTTCTTTGGCAGAGTCTGCATAGTGGTTGGTGTTCATTTCGGATGCGGCTTATGTGTTTGTTGAGTTTACAGTGGCCTGTACGGAGTTGAAATATTGACCTTTGCAAGCATGACAATGATGTTGCATCATGGTCCAGTATGCAATGAGATCAGCTTGCAATCAAAAGGCTGGAGTTCAATCTGAGTCCTTGGGAAAGTCTCTTTACACATATTTGAAAGATCTTGTCCATACACTTGCTGGTAAGCACTGGAAGCAGTTCCACTGCAGTATGCTCCACAGAGAATTGAAATGGTACTTGCGTGAAATGGCCTGCCATGGGGGATAATTTATGTAAAGTCTGTGAGTCTGCAATAAGCGGAGATATGGACTATCAAACCAATCTTTACCTTATTCTATCAAGTCGTTAGCATAAAATGGTGTCTAGCAGATTTTCTATCGTGGCTTCCCTGTTGACCCAGCAGTGAATGGGGTAGCTAGATCTCTTTAGATCTGGCGAAAGTAAAATCGGCATGGCAAGCAATTTGAATAGCAAACTACCTCACAAAGCCGTATGCCTATTCAAAAAATTAGGATTTTACTCCCGATTTCCTCTAGGATCAATATTGAGTATGGGAAACTTGACTTTAATTTACTTTATTGGGGATAGGCAAGATAAAATGGTAGAGTAAATCAGTGCAAGAAAATAAAAAAGTGGGGGGAGAAAAGGTAAATTTGATGAACCAAAAGTAGATGAAGTCAGTAAGAAAAGAATGTAATTCTCAGATATGCATTCCTTTCCGACATAAATCAAATTTTCACAATAGAACGATATAGATCAATCTATTGCTAGAAAATAGAAGTATATATATATATAAAACGTAAATAAATTCACAACAATATAACACGACAGGTTTATAGAAACAAGGCGCTAGGTGACCTCTCAAAATTAACGCATCATATGCCATATCAACCACTCTAAAGAATCTTCATTCTTACTTTTAGAGAGGTAGATGGAACAAATCCGTCACAAATATTCTACCGCAGCCGGTAGCGGCACACTTTGGATAAGGAGCCAGAGATCCACTGGAATGGACCCTGTGACAATAAACAGCGCAGACAGTAGTGATTTTCTAGTCAAAAAGCACATTTTGTAGCTTTCCAGTGAAACCTTTGAAAATTGCAGGCCATTTAAAAATTAATGAAAAATAAAATCAACATAATGACGGACTACACCAAAAGCAGTTTGAAAAGACAAATCAAAGAAATTGATCCTCGTACCGTCTTGAAAAGTACCTGCTACCACTTCACTGCTTTCATCGTCCTCCACAGCATCAACACCTTCCGTTTCTGATCTGGATTTTTTCATATTCAAAGCCCGTTTGAAACCCCCTCTCACGTAATTGGTTATCCCTTGACTTGGGTCAGACATCCGTCTGTGAGAATACTGGTCCTAAGACAAGAATTTTATCCTTTTAAATACTAACTTAGCAACATAACTTAAGAGTCAGAGCTATATTACTTGAGATTAAATTAACTTTCAATTTAAAAAAAACAAATTTTTTTTTCAAAATAATAGATGTTTTTGTTTTTGCAAGATGATGCTTCTTTTTTTTTTACTGTAAATCATCTCTCCATTTAGTTACCTTTATTATTATATGTATTGTACTAATTATTTGAAGTGCTTCTTTTCCTTCATGGTGACTTTTTCCCTCTTCTAAAATCTATTTCTTCTACTTCTGTTTTTTGTTGTTGTTGTTGTTGTTTGTTTTTGTTTGTTTTTTTAGTGTTGTTTTTTGTTGGGTTTTTTTTGTTTGTTTGTTGTTGTTTTTTGGGGAGTGGGTGAGGGGGGGGGGGGGGGGGGGGGGGTTAAAAACCATAAAAAATT
>JASKDV010200922.1:0-10901 GCA_032466395.1 Aegires albopunctatus
ATCTGATGTTCGTCAAAACTACCTGTGAAGTTTCAGAGAGTTTTGTTGTGTACTTTGGGAGCCTATCCTGACAATGTAAACGCTATGTCGTAAAGTTCTGAATTGTTAAGTAGATAACAACGGGAATGACAATGATAATGGGATGGTATGATAATATTCTTGGTCCATTCAGAATGAGAATTAGGGTCTAAGAGGTATTGTGTAAATACTTTATATTATTATTCGTGCCAATTTTATTGACTAAGATCTATGAATTGAGTAATATAATATTCGTAACATAATAAGATGTGGAAAATTTTCAACAAACGGCTGGTTCCATGTGAATATATTCGCATGTAAAATAACCCTTGGCTGTTTATGGGGCAATTCTGGAAAAATCCTGAGATAACCAAAGTAATGGAAATGGGTAAATTCAATGCAACAACTTTATTTTATTTTCCATTCGTTTGTATGGTTCATAATGGCAATATATGATCATTGGACGACTAGAAGGATGCAGGAAAAAAGTCATGAAGTGTAAAGACAATTGCAGCCTTTCAATAGTGAAGAGCAGTTTCCGGCGTTGCCATTGAGACGTCACCGTCAATGAGCTGGGCTTGATTTATGGATATATCGAAATCTCTGAAATGAAGTCGTAGATTACAATATTTGTGTGGGGACTAATTATTTAACTTATATTTTGTAAAATAAAACAAAAATTAAGTTTTGCACTTGATGCCACTGTTGATTTCTCCTTTTTCATAGCCTTTAACCTTTGACTTGAGCTAGCTATTTTAAAATGATTGAGTCAAAAGCTTTTTCATTGATTCTAGATACATACATGAATTCTTTTGCCTTTGAAAGAGATATACTATTCGGTAATATTATATTATTTAATGTAGTATTTGTATCAACCCTTAGAGCAGATTTTGTTTGACCCACTTTGCTTGTTTATCAATTATATCTTTATATTTAAAATGCTTCTGAGAATCAATTTAACATGGTCAAGTAAATGTTTTATTTTCTAGAAGACCATAACAATGGCGGAATCGGTAATGTACAACAGGGGTGGTCAAACTCTCGGCCAAATTCAGATTGCTGAAATTTTATAGGGGAAAGAGAAACTGTTCTCGCCAAAAACAAAATGGCAAATCATAATTGAAACAGAATTGACATATGTAAGGCACACCTGATGGCTGGAGAAACAGAAATGGAACACGTCGCTTCTGTCTGCGTTAAAATGGCAAATACATGTACTCGAATGCAAGTGTACTGTCTGAAATTTGCAAGACCAAGGCAGTTGCTCACCATAACCACACAATATATTCTCTTCTGATTTTGGCTCCACATTGTACTGGCAGTCTCCAAAGTAGCGTTGGCCTCCACTATAACTTACACATTTTTCTGGTCATGCCTCTAATGACATCAAAGTGACGATTGAATCAAAATGTGATGTTAATAACGTAGCTTATGTAACTTTAAATCTCTGAGTAAAAAGTGTGCCTATGTGTGTGTATCTGTATGTGAGTGAGGGGGAGATGAGTGAGTTCTTTTTTAATATGTACTATAATAAATTGTATTCAATGATCGTTGTAAACGAGCGATGCAAATTAAATTTAGAAGGCAGCATCGATTATAAATGTCAGCCCATAATATTACATTAGTCTTATATTCTAATCTATTGAGGGTTGTTGTTTTTTTAATGCACAACCCTTAAAACCAGATGTGTATCGCTGTTGCCAGTCGATGACTCATCGTCGGTGGCCAACTATCCAGAGAACATCGATCCCGCTCCCTCTGTACCTCATTCTATTCTTTTCATACTTAGCTTTCACTGCCTACATCTATTACCTACTCACATTCGTATTTCCCTGGATGTGTTGTCACACCTAAATTAAAAAAGCCAAGCTGTGACCATCTTTGCATTATCGATATTGTCACGAACGAACTGCATATTCCTCTTTGCTGTTCATCTCGAAGCTCTCGTATCAAAGTTACTTATTTAATCTCAGCGATATTGAATAAAAGTTTGTCTTTTTATGATTTTTTTTTGTTGATTTTTTTTTGTTATGTTTCTTTATTATTCTTCCAAGGTATTCATACTAAACAAAAAGAGCACACTTCCTCTGTCCAGGTGTTTCATCGTATGATTTATTGCTACCTTTATCTTCTGTCTGTCGCAATGTTTTGTCCCAGTTTGTACAAGGTTGCGTGTACGAAACAACACCTGGTCAGAGCAAGGCGGGGTCGACTACCCGATTATTTCTACATCTCCCTATCATCGAAATCGATTATCAGACAGAATGTCGTTAGTTTAGTTACACAGCCGCTGCTATGCGATTCGAAAGCTTAGATTTAAACCAAAATTTGAACCGTCGCTGATTTTCTTTCATTTTTCAGGCAATGGTGTATCGATCCAGGAGAATCTTGCCAAAATGTTTGCTCGAAGGATGAAATTCAACAAAGATAGAAACTTAGAATTATAACTTTCACACCGGGCATGATACAATGAATCATATATTTCTAATCACGAAGAGATAATATTATGTGGTATAATAACCATTCCTATCTGATGTTTCTTTCTAATACCATTATTTTTTTTTTTTGGATCAATCTATTAATTTCTCTGGGTGTTCATTTATTTGTTTAACTATGCGGTAATTTGTTGTATGTTTTTCTTTAACAAGTCTATTTTCCCATTCAGGTAATAACGTCAATTCAACGTCGCGTTTAAAGTCCATTGAAATAGCTCCACGCCAGGAGCATAAGAAGCTTTGGCTCACAATCGCGCCAGAATCAATAGCGATTTCAAGGGAGGGTTTAAAAGCTCTCAGGTCACTGGCCAACATGTCAAGTAAATTTTACATCGATGTTTCCATGAAAGGTTGAAGACTAAGTGAAAATGAATTTATCTATCTTTCAAGCGATTCACTTAGTTCCATGAAAGATCATCTTGGCAATGATAAATAATGTTCTATGTCCATGAGAGTTCTTAATTTTACAACTCATTTCAAGTGCTGGCAACATATCTTTCTCAATGCAGATGTTCACCCGAAGGTGAAGTTACTGTCTTTCCAATGATTTCTTATTAATTTTCTGAGAAGTTTTTTTTTTTTTTTCAGGAAAATAAAGTCGAAATCATACTATCCCTTATTGCACACTTCACATTGCCCCTAAGTATCGACGCAATTTTTTTCCATGTGATTGGAAACAAAGGTCTTTTGTTGAATGCATCTCTTGGACTGACTGTTCAATTTCAGTGCAAACAAATGGATTTATAAAAGTAGGGATGCAGGGAGCTGAAAAAAACTGCAGTCAAATTTTCTACTGTCAAAACACACATACAGGCTCAAAGTAAACAAACAAAAGAAGAAACAAACAGCAATAATTTACTGATAACGTGTATTGAAATAAACCGAGAAAAAAACCAAAAAAAAACCAATAATTTTCTTCTAATTTTATTTTCTTCTTTTTATTACTAGACTAGCAGAGTACCCGGCGATGCCCGGGAAAGAGGAAAAGGTAACTTATTTAATTGACTTACCATACTTTATTTGACCTCATTCCCTTTGTGGGACTTCTAAACCTCATATGAATAGTTATTAGTTGCAAATCGTGATATATAGATAAAACAAACACAAATCAAAACTAGATACTATGTAGTGAATCAAATGTGCAGCTGTGTTAAGAAAGTTAAAAATAATTATTGAAATATGATAAGATAATATAAGATAAAGGAATACTGAGGTAGTACAAGCTGGAACTATCTTTCAATGTCCTGGTCATGAAATCAAAAGATACATTATGATATATCATGAGACATGACCAATCCATCAGACATTATTACAATGCATGGAGCTCTTTATCTTTATCAATTTTTGTCCACAGTGTGATACAGTTTGTTTAAAATCAGAGAAAATAATTTTTCATATTTTTTTTTTTTTAATTTCCTTCTTTTCTTTTTTAAAGTTGTTGTTGTTGTTGATGATGAAGCCAAAATAATGAGCATACGCGGACAATAAATTTTAATATCATGATAAGTGTTATCTTATCTAATATCTTACCTTATGATGTAATCACAACTTACCCCAAAGTAGTACCATGGCGATAAAGAGGAATACTATCTTTAACTTCATGGTTAACCGGGTGAATGGTGGCCAGGGAGTGTGGTCAGAATATAGAAGTCCAATAACTGTAGATGTCCTTTATCTTTTACCTTATCAATTAATAATTAATTTATCTTTTAATATATTAAGGCAAGGGTGTCCAATATGCCGTTTGAATCCAAAACGCATAATATTTATCTTTATACTCAATAATATTCTGCAATTTGGATTCAAACGGCAGCAATATTGTGCATACCATTCGTCAGCTTTATAACAAACGGTTACAGAAGACCTAAAACGCAACGTTTTAGTCTTCTAATAATTAATTATTTTCGTTTTATTTTCAATTATATGTAAACGCAGCGGCTGTTTTCTTGTATTTTCCACGACATTGAGACTAGTAAAGACAACACATTGTCATGTGAGCGACACATTACCATACCGTGTCATTGGATACAAATTGAGTTGAAATCCAAACGGTTCTCTTGGGCCTCCTTATCGCACAACATGGCGTAATAATTACTTTGGGGGAAAAAAATACGTTTACATGCAATGTTAAATTATACACGTTTAGTAAGATCTTAATTTAAATTGTATTTATTTCTATACACAGGATGACTGCGATGACTTATCATGCTTCATTGTGCAATACGAAAAGACAGCATAGCTTCAAGTAATGAGCTCGATTGCCCCTCCGATACTTCTGCAGAGAAGAAGCTACTGTCAACCAACCCCAACTCCTAGAGAGTAGAGATACCAACACCAACGCCTAGAGAGTAGAGATACGAACACCAACGCCTAGAGAGTAGAGATACGAACACCAACGCCTAGAGAGTAAAGATACCAACACCAACGTCTAGAGAGTGGAGATACCAACACCAACGCCTAGAGAGTAGAGATACCAACACCATCACATAGAGAACAGAGATACGAACACCAACGCCTAGAGAGTAGAGATACCAACACCAACGCCTAGAGAGTGGAGATACCAACACCAACGCCTAGAGAGTAGAGATACCAACACCAACGCTTAGAGAGTAGAGATACGAAAACCAACGCTTAGAGAGCAGAGATACCAACACCAACGCCTAGAGAGTAGAGATACCAACACCAACACATAGAGAGTAGAGATACCAACACCAACGCATAGAGAGAAAAGATACGAACCAACGCCTATAGAGAATAGAGAGATACCAACACCAACGCCTAGAGAGCAGAGATATGAACACCAACGCCTAGAGAGAAGAGATACCAACACCAACGCCTAGAGAGAAGAGAGAGATACCAACACCAACGCCTAGAGAGAAGAGAGATATACCAACACCAACGTCTAGAGAGAAGAGATACCAACACCAACGCCTAGAGAGAAGAGAGATATACCAACACCAACGCCTAGAGAGTAGAGATACCAAAGCCCATCTATAACAAATAATAGAATCAGCTCCAACTTCCCGCCGGATATAATCTAGGACGCCATTCTACGCATCCAAAAATGAACATTTCGAGCTGGAAGAAGCATGGAAAAATGAATGGAATGAACACAAACCACGAGGAGGAGAATTAATTGAAGACCCAACCGTACAACCCCTGCCACGGTTCAACGCATTGATAAGATAGCAGTGGACTTCATGTAATCGTATGCGCTCGAAACTTAGCAAAACAGCAGCCAAATTTCATAAATGGGGATATCATTCCCCCTCACCTGCCTTCCCAACTCGTGATGCTACCCACCTAGATATGGACCATGTGATCCTGCGTTATCATGAAACCTCTACCACACCTCACGGTGCACCAAGCAAACGAGGTTAACACGAATTGGTTGAAGGAAAAACACCTGGAGGTGTAACAGACATACGTCGACACTTTTAACTGTCAAATACCTATTACATAATCTGTTTTAACTGGTCTGCATGATATAAATGATTGTGACATAGTTATTAAAATGATTCACAATATCATAATTAAATCATGAAACAAAGACGCATATTAATGATATCATATTACTACGCGATCAACTTGAAGAACCACAATTCACAAACACATCGTATTGCTCAAAGGAAACATAATAGATCTAGCAATGGTTTTGATAGATAGGCACACCCAAATCGACCGTCAATAAAAATGGACTGTTCCAATGTGACTTTGTTCTTTTTTCTATCGAGGGTTTGTCCACGCAAGTTTAGAAATAGGGACAAAGGCCATTATGCCAGTTGATGAGTCAATATATAAATGTCATATAATTGTTTTAGGACATGAAAACACTACCCAATAGTATTATTGTTATTTCGCTAAATGTTACATTATTATGAATAACTCAGGTTGTTGACTAAAGGGTCACAGTATCCAAAGGTTATCTCCCTTTACCATTTTTTTTTTTTTTTTTTTTTGACATATAAAATAACAAAGGCTGTTCTTCCTAAAATGTGACCTGTTTCTTCGAATCGGAATATATGTCGCGGATAGTTTTTATTAGATAATTATATCACAAGAAAGCTCAGGTCGTGCATTTTAATTTGATACCAAATTAATGAACATTGATCTCTTTTCACTACGAAGATAAGGTGATATGGAGAAAAAAGATCGAACAGAAAGTCAGTTTTGAGAAAATGGCGATACAAGTCGGAGAACCGCTTTAACCCGTGTTGAGAATTGTTCAATAAATTGTATTCTGTATCATTAATCGTGTTTATTTCAGTATTGCAATATTTATTTAATGAAAGATAAAGATTGGATCAAATTTGAAGCAACCATAATCAAAGATTGGATGAAAATGATTTTTTTTTATTTTATCATTAAACGGCTCTAGTTCAAAACGGCCCGCGTGACATATGTTCCGCTTCGAAGAAACAGGTCACATGATATACTAGTGCACATACCCACCAAGTAGCGGTACTCAATACCATTTACAATTATTATTACCCTCAATCAAGAGGCTGTGAGTTCGATTACTGCTGACGTATGGTCAGGCGATGAGTCCTTGGAAAATTCTATAATATACACGAATTTTCCTCAGGTGTAAAAAGAGTACCTGTATGGGCAGAGAAGGATCTTGTCAGTCTGCTAGTGGATTTGCGCTTGTAATCAGCTGCACCGCTATATACTCCCCATGAAGTTGAGATGGTGCCTGTTTTATATGGTCTGTCGGGAAATTAATGATGTAAAATTAGTGAGTCCGCATTGACATCATTATTATCATCATCCTCCTTATCATCATCATCATTATCATCATCATCCTCATCATTATCATCATCATCATCATTGACTTTTCACCCTTGGTCAGGGTATAGGCCACAAACAGCAACTACGGCTAGACTGTTGATAGAGACGGCATCAACATCATCATCACCATCATCATCATCATCATCGTTGCCTTTTCACCCTTGGTCAGGGTATAGGCCACGAACAGCAACTACGGCTAGACTATTGATATAGACGGCATCAACATCATCACCATCATCACCATCATCATCACCATCATCATCATCATCATTGACTTTTCACCCTTGGTCAGGGTATAGGCCACGAACAGCAACTACGGCTAGACTGTTGATATAGACGGCATCAACATCATCACCATCATCATCACCATCATCATCATCATCATTGCCTTTTCACCCTTGGTCAGGGTATAGGTAACGAACTGCAGTTCTCCATTTACTTTTGTCCTGGGAGACGATGGCAGCTTCCTTTTATAATAGACCGAATTTCCTCATGTCTTTCTCAATAATTTGTCTTGAATTTGTTCGTGGCCTATCCGTCTACCTTTGTCCCCGTGAATTCCATCGAAGCACGTGCCTGGTGATGCTACTCTGGGGTTTTCGCAATGTCTGACCAATCCATCTCCATATCTTCGTTGACCAATTTCTTTTTCAATTGTCCTTTGTCCCGTTCTTATCCACAACTATAATATGTTCGTGATTGTATCTCTGGCAATCCAACGTGTATCACCTTACGTAGACTTGCGTTAATGAAGCTTTGTAATCTCATTTGAAAGTTGGTTTTACATGAGTATTGTTATAGTGATATTAACTATACCTTAAACGATATATTTTTCATCTGTTCATCTTTTGCCCGATACATTAAAACAGAGAGTGATTAATTGACAACGTTGGCCATAAAAAATTATTCTTTAAATATTCCCACGTAACTTTCATCAGAGGTGACAGATATAAAATATATGTTTTGGGTTGTTCAACGTCTGTAAGATATAATTCTTCCATTTTTAGAACTGTACATGCGTGGAATAGTTTGATATTTCAGACTAAGTGCTCGAAAAATATAAATTCTTTTAAGAACGCTGTGGATAGGGAGCTTTAGGGAGCTTTAGGGAGATTTATGATATTTGATATTTTTAACTCTGTTATGTTAATTATATTTAATGACTTCATAAGGGCATTTAAAGGTTATTCAGCCTATTTAGCCCTTAATCTGATATTGTATTGTATTGTAACAAGGAGACATGACAAACGACTAATTTCTCATTCTTATTATAAAGAAAGTATGCATAATATCTCAGTGATAACGTGTAACAGTTAATTTATTCAATGTTTTTGACTGTTGTTTTGCTTGGCAAGCGAGCGCCTTACCGACTGAGTTATTCGCTAATCAAAATTCATGAAGTTGAATGTCAATCAAGGTCATTGGTATAGTCATGGGTGTCACGTCAGTCCCCTGACTTCCAAATATCAATCCACAGTACGAAAAGACTAACCCTGACTAAATGTGACAGGCGTGTGAAATATTTACCAAAATCAACCAACCACAAGTTTTCTCCATGATTCCTTATTAATGAGATGGCTATCACAATTAGACCATTGTTTATCGTGGTATTAGAGACTTAGGTGGCGTCAAGTTGAGTGGTTAGCGAAGACCTGAAGTGGGATAAACGCATACATCACATTGTAACAAAAGCAAATAGATCGCTTGGATTTATCAAACGAAACCTCCAAAACGCCCAAAAAGTGTGAAGGCACAAGCCTACATATCGTTGATTAGACCTGTCGTAGGGTATGCCAGCTGCACTTGGGTCCCTCACCTACAAAAACACATAAACCGACTTGAGGACATCCAAAAAAGGGCAGCAAAATTCGCCACAAGTTAATTGTAGAGATGTGAGATGTGTTCCCCAGTGCCATAACAAACTACAATTGAAGCCTTTACAAAAACGAAGAAAACAAAACAGATTGACGCAACTACACAAAATCATCAATGGAGACATCACAGCCATCACACTGCCTTCCAATTTCACACCCCAGCAAACTAAATACCCAACGAGGAGTTATCACAACAGCAAATTAACAATACCACACGCAAGAACAGACATATACAAGAACAGTTTTTTCCTTTGCACAATCTAAGAATGGAACATTCTTCCCAAACATAGCATTGACAACTCTCATCATAAATCTTTATAAAATTCAATATATAAGTGTGATGACCAGTAACATTTGCAATTATGGGCATTCGTGCCTGATGTATCTTAACCGAACCGAATGGAAATGGAAATGGAAATAGAATTCTCATATCTCGTGTGTCTATTTTCCACGATTAAGAGGATTATTTCTCAAGAAAAGCATAGATCCAAACCACTCAATCTACAAAAAGAAAATTCTCTGAATAGAAGAGAACAAACCTCGATCTTCCAGCTCAGAACAGGCCATTGTAAACTGAATAAACATCTAAACCGTATTCGAAAGGGACATAAACCTACCTGCAGACTATGCTAATCAGTAGATGAAACAATACGCCATCATCTGTCCGAATGCACCCAACTTACAAGTCTCAGAAATGATTTACTACCACCAAACCCAACTATCTCCATAGCTTATACTGCTCACATCAACAACTGAAGAACACAGCGAGATTTCACCACCTGGCATTGGCTGCTGAAAAGGGACTAGGCTCCAGCAGTCGGGGATCAGAAAAGCAAAGTAAAGTTCTCAAGAAAAGAACTAACCATCAACTTTAATTATTTTTAATTGTTGCTTCTTTTTCTTTACTTATTGTTACGCATTATTTTCAAACTGATGATGAAGGTTTTAGCTGAGTGTTGTTTTGTTATGCGTTAAGTCTTGTGACTAACTTTTAACGAAGAAATAATAAGTAATAACTCATACTGGGATTATTTGTTGTCGTTGTTGCTCTTATTAAGATGCCCATACACTAGTCAGATCGATCTTCAGACCACGGTCGGCAAACGAAACTGAAATCTCAGGCAGATTAAAATCTGACGATCAGATGCCTACGCACTAGTGAGATTAATCTGAGTCAATTATCGAAAAGTGAATTTGTGTTTGCCGCCAAAGCTCTTTGATCTGAGGTTGAAAGGGAAAAAGAAGCTTTCTAGGAGAAAATGGTCTGAATGTAAGCCTAAACCGAAGATTAAATATCTCCTATTCTCGCGCACTTTTGATTTGCATCAGGATCAATTTGCTTTACAAATTCTAACAATGTTTCATATGCCCGTCCTCTTGATACTCTTTTGGAATACCGGAGTCTTTCGAATTTTACCATCCACGAACATTCTGATTTTCGATAAAGTTCAATAAAATCTAGAATATTTTCCCTTGACCAGGTAACCATTTTGTTCACTTTTCAAAGGAATATCTAGATATCTTAAAGCTTAGAATTTTTTTTAGTCATCTATCTCTCCAGATATGAAAAAATGAAAGTGGCCTTGGGAAGCTATCGGTAATCACAATACGCTGTTTTTTGTTGTTGTTTTGTTTTGTTTGTTGTTGTTTTGATGTTGTTTTTTTGGATGGGAGAAAAGGGGGGGGGGGGGGGGGGGGTATTTAAAAAAAAAAAATAGTTTTT
>JASKDV010200933.1:0-10900 GCA_032466395.1 Aegires albopunctatus
AGAGAGAGAGAGAGACAAAGAGAGAGAGAGAGAGAGAGAGAGAGAGAGAGAGAGAGAGAGAGAGAGAAAGAGAGAGAGAGAAGTAGGTCGGGAAGAGATGGAATGAATAGCATTAAGATTAGGCTCACATATAATCAAAATGAAACCATTTTGATGTTCGGATTTGATGATTTTCCTTTGTAGCCTTTAAATATTACTAGTAAGTTTTAAACAATGTTATGTATACAATGTAGTATAACATTGGTTTTAATTCTCCCAGGTGCTTTCATCATTGCCTATGTACTCCTATTGTTAACCTGTGGTCTACCTCTGATGGTCATTGAAACTTCCATTGGTCAATTCTCTAATTTGGGTCCAATTGGAGTTTGGCGAGCAGTTCCATTTTTCAAAGGTTTGTTTTTATTACGTGCTGTTCCAATTAGATTTCATCATCACCGTAACATTCCTTTCTATTTCGATTGGTTTCGGTCATTTATATTCCTTCACCTTTATGCCTCACACTCTATGCAGCTGCGTTTAAAATAATTGCTATATGTTTTTATTTTGTTATCGCGATGTAATATTGTATGTATCACAAGACACTTCATCTTAGATAAAATCAAATCAGATTTAAATCAATACTATTCAATTTTGATGTTCTAAAACTTGATAGCATCTTGCTACCTTTTATAAATTGAACGCTGACTAATCTAACATTATGCTAATGAAGATGAGGTTATTTGCATGTTATGTACAAAATTTACCTTTTCATTTTTATTTTTTTTTATCTAATATTTCGATTAGTTTTTCGAGTGCTTGTTGAAATTTTTCCACTAAGATGAATAAAGTACAATATAAGTCATATGAATTCATCCACTGCGCTCTTTTTTGTTAATTTATTTTTTATTTTTGAAAATAGGAATTGGATTTTCCATGGTGGGAATTTCCCTAGTGACGTCAATTTACTATGGCATAGTAACGTCTTACGCCGTGTACTATTCTGCAACAGCTTTAACTTCAGCCATGCCCTGGCAATATTGTGATAACTCTTGGAACAGAAACTGTAAGGATATTTTGAGATTGCAGCGTTATATATTGTGAATTCGTATTAAACTGACCATATAATGGCTAGACAAGTCCTCATAACATATTTATAACGTATTTTAAAACACTAACATTATTATATTATAAGCCATGTGCCTAAGACTATCAACATTAACATTATGCTGTCCAAAACATGAATTTATTGGGTATATAGTATTATACTATACTCTGCAGCAGAAAGGGGAAAATGACTAAAGATAGTGTCGCGTCTTATTCATCTGTCCTCAGCATTGACATCACCAGTTTATATCCTACGACGTTAAAACATTTCAGAAACTCTTTCGATGATGCATCGTCAAAGAAGCCCCATCTTGCTAAATAACCATCCGTGTGTATAATTATAATAGCAACACTAAAAGTAATTTGCATTGACTGTGATGGGGAGAGAGCAATGAATGAACTTAAATTGCTAATAGAAGTAATCAAGTCCAATGGCCGAATGGTTAGAGTGATGGGCAAGGGCAGAGACACCTGAATCTTAAACTTAAGGTTGTGTCTTATCTTTTTAAGCAAGAAATATTACTCCTGATTATATCTACTTTACTCTATTTAGTTAAGTACCGATTGTACAATCGGACAGAAGCCATAAATCAGCTACATGTTTTTGGGCGAGGTTGAGAATGGCCATCGATAAATTAAGTCGTGTTTCCCAAACACCGTGCGGCGGCACAGTTCTGTTCCCCTACATCTCCTCTACCGTGCCGTGAAGTGAAAGACCTAGCCTCCCTCATAGAGCAGTGGTTCCTAAACACCGTGCCGTGAAGTGAAAGACCTAGCCTCCCTCATAGAGCAGTGGTTCCTAAACACTGTGACACGGCACATCTATAAGCTGCTAAATAATGTGCTGCGGTAAAGAAATGTTTGGGAACCACTGATCCAAGCTTTAGTGTCACTAAGAAATAGGACATTTGACCTTCATATTACCAACCAAAATCCTATTCGTCACTCTTTATAAAAAAAAATTTGAAACCTCTTTTTTCTTTTCTTTTCGCCTTTTTCATCTTGATTTATCCTTTAAATATTCAAAATTGCTTGCATCAATCTTTCTTGTGCGTTGTGTCTTGCCTTAAAATGTAAGCTTGGTATGGAGTTTTGATCTCTTTTTTTTTCCCTTTTGTTTCAGCTTGTTCAATCATCGTTCATTCTACATATTTATGCAAACCTACAAATTTATCAACCTCACCTAATCACACATGTTCTGAAGGTGATGCCGAATGCTTCCGTCCAAATTCTACCTTACAGCCGTCATCTTGTGCAAACACTTCAGTTTTTGAAGGAAATTGGTCATCTTCTATCGAAGAATACTTCTAGTGAGTAAACTCAAAATGTAGAAACCTGTCTGTTTTTGAGGGTTTTCCCTATTATGTGTGTTTTAGCAAGTTTCTCATGCGTTAATATATAATGTGTGTATGCGTGCGTGCAAGATTAAATAACAAAATATTTCACATGTCACCCATTTAAAAGGCAATTATAAACAACCAATAACCTTTACACTTCTTTCTCTTCCCCAGCTTGTCAGTGGTCAACGTGTCCAGTGGCTTAAACGAAACAGGACAGATGCGTTGGCAACTTGTTCTCTGTCTGTTGCTGATGTGGACTGCAGTAGTGTTGACTCTAGCTAAAGGGTGCAGGCATAAAGGCAAGGTAAAGGATGAAGGAACGTCATTCGATTTATGGATAAATCAAAAAGTAGAAATATAGTTCTAGTCCCTATCTCCCTTCTTCCATAATTAGCTGTACTTATATCATATAATGATAATTTATATCAGAATTTATGCTTTTATTACAAATAGTACATTTTACCAAGGGCTCAGGAATACAGGTCGTGGAAACTTTCTTACAAGTAAATTGTATTACTTTATGTCTCTTTCAGACCGTCTACCTCATCCTCACCTTCATCATCTCCCTCCTCTTCATATTTCTCATCCGATGTAGTTCTCTCCCAGGTGGCCATAGAGGACTAAGGTAGGTTGAATCGTTGTATTGAATTATAAGAAGCGACTTTCTGTATTGTAAGGCGAAAGGTAAACAATAAAATATATATGTACAAACTAAACTTGATTAAGGATTGTCATTGTGAAAAAGACGAAATCGATATAAGTAAAATTATTATACATGGCATATTATTATGATTATATTTCCACAGACATTTATTCACCCTCGACTGGTCAAAAATAACCGGTGGCCACGTTTGGCGTGACGCAGCATCACAGGTTTTCTTTTCCCTTTCCTTGGGGTCAGGCAGCATTATTGGACATAGCACTTACAACAAATTTAATAGCCATGTGTTCAGGTACGTTCATATTACGCCTTTTTCATACATCTAATTAATAAATAAACTTGTGCTAGTATATCATTGTCTAATCTAAACCCTCTACGCTTAACTTAAAAGGCTCTTTACACATATTATTATCCTCTTCATAAACGGGTGTAAAACGAATACCTGGCAATTATAGGATAGCGCAGATCTTGTAAGCAAGCTAGAATTAAATGCCTTTCACTAGCGAACACCTCTGTACACATAATAAGAAACTGAAAAATGATTTTAGAAAGAGAATACCTGCCAAAAATGTCTGTATAGCGCAAAGAGCGCGTTTGGTGGAAATCCGTAATAGAAAGGTTCTAATTTTTATTCTTTTATTTTTTATTTCCCTCATTTGATCATACTCCTCGCCACTTCTCTTTTCCAGAGAAGCGTCTCTCGTCTGTTTTGCTGATACATGCATCAGTTTGCTAGTCAGTCTGGTTGTCTTTGCTGTTATTGGTGCGATCAGCCACACCACTGGTACAGATATCAACGATACATTGAAGGCAGGTGGGTAACTACAGTCACACATATACTATGTATATTCACACTTTTAAAACATGATAATTCGTAAAGCTGGGGTTATATTTGTCATTCTTTCAGTAGTGAGCGATTCTTGTTGACCATCATGATGGCAGGTGGAGTCAGCAAAGAGGAACGCTCTAAAAGATGGACATATCGGCAATAGGCATAATCAAATCGCAATAAACTTCCTTCTAAATCGCTTGAAAAGAAACGATACCTATATTACGAAAGTTGATTGTCAATTGTTAGAATGTTTTCAGGACATACCATTTTCTACACATAACATATTATGGTATGAAATATTGATGACGCAAATGTTACTACGTTTGCTTATCTATGTGTGTGATTAATTAGCTTTCATTTTTAATTAGTTATGTTCTTGTGTCGATTATCAATACTTCTTTCGTGACCATGCACAATTTCTTGTCTAAAACGAGATTAGAAATATTCTGGTTTCGATTCTAAGTTATCAACCTCAACATATGATAAACACTTTGTACTTCTGTTACTACATCGAATGGAATGCACATCTGCAACAACGTTTTGTATTCTAACCTGACCTATTTTGTGTCAGCCTCTGAAAGGAATAGTGGCATTAGCCTTTTTGTTTACCTTCTGTCGATCTTGGCCTTGTGTACGTTCTAAGCTTATCAAGCATTCTTCTGCTTTTTTGTACAGGAAAGCCATGAGTGCAATATTGCTGTGTTCTCTTCCAATGAGATCCAATAAATCCACCTTTAATTTCCATTGCACTATTGTCATGTCCCTCATAACGTCCCAATGTACCATTCTGCCCTCAGATATCGGGATGCCTTTTATTGTACTGTCCCACGCCGCTTCCCAAATGCCATGGCCAGTGCTGTGGTCTGTGTGTATCTTCATTGCCCTTGTCATTGGCGGTGTGACAACCTGCTCAAGTTCCCTTGCTACGGTGATCGTGGCCATGACAGACATTTTCAGGTCCAGTTTGAAGAAGCAAAGAGTTTGGCTGGCCATGATTCTTGGAGCTGGTGCATTTGTTATAGGGATGCCTCTAACTGTACAGGTCAGTTACAATGATAGATTAAGTAAGTCTTAGATTAAGATCTTCATTTGTTCACTATTCAGTCCACCAAAGCACCTCGTGGCGCCATGACCGACTTGCAGTCGAGATTTTTTTTCTCACTGGCGTTTGGTCCGACGTTAAATCCTTAGAAAAATCTCTTCATACAAATTTATTCCCTCACCAACATGAAATATGAAAAAAGCATGAAACAACATTAAAAAATGGAATTTGAGGAAATCGGAGGCTTGCCGCAACTGCCAAGGGGGACCTGCCAAGCCGTAATGGTGGCTATGAGACGGTCCTGTTAGCAGGGGATGAATTCAGGGAATGGGTTGACAAATTTAGATTGGAGGTGTAGCCATACGATACCACTACTATTCCCTAACCGAATTCAGGACCAGGTCAAAAAGATGGCACCGTAAAGGCAGTGAGATATCGTATCTGCAAGCTCTGCAGGAAAGCGATGATAATCAACTGATTCGCTGTATGATCCTCATGGTGTTGAGAAAGCATTGTTGGGAAGTGGCCTGCCGGGGAATAATAGTTGATGTAAAGTCGATTTGAGTCTGCATTGGTGCGGAGATGCAGAATGTATAATTCATTTTGCCTTTAAAAGCAAACGGTTTGTTCAAAGTTAATGACGGTAAAATAATGTAATAAAATTCTTACCGAAATAACCTACTTTAGAGCTGGTTAATTGTTCTGTATCGTTTGAAGGTCTCTGATCATTATACAGGTACAATTGGATAGAGCTTTTCTCATAAATAGATATGTTTACTCGTTTGTAGAAAAATAACTTAATTCTGAATGACATTTGATGTCAAAATATTATTTGCATTATCCATTGCTAAGTGCAAAAATTAGGATTTTTATTAAGCAATAACTTATTTTGATTATGCTTTTATCTATGTCAATTCATATGTGTGGTAATTGGGGATTCTTATAGATAAATGTAAGCGAAATAAATTTTCATATTGCCACCTGCATGCCCAAATAATTGCCCTGATTACCAGTCTTTCAGAGATCATGAAAAAGAATCTTCAATTGCCAAATGAAAAGAGAATCTCGTTGCAATTCTATTATCAGGGAACATTGATTAAACCTTTTCACTTACCTTCTCCCTTTTTACCCCTTCTGTCCCATTGACCAATTATCCAGGCTGGCTTTTACGTCATCGATCTCTTTGACCTTCACCTTTCCGGTCTACCTCAGTTGGTGGTGTGTGGTTCGACACTCGTGGCATTTTCTTGGATTTATGGTGGATCTCAATTATCCAGTGACATTGCTCGCATGATTAACGCCCCTGTCGGCCTATGGTGGCGCATTATCTGTAGTATCATAAGTCCTGGATTTTTTGCAGTGAGTACAATTTCATCATATATACATACTTTATAATTCCAAATTATTGTTTTCTCTTTAATTTGAAAAGAATAAAATCAGGATCATGGGTCTACATTATCAGACTGTGATCAAAAACCAATAATGTGAATGATCGTGTTATAGGCTACTTAAAGAGCGGTCGGTTATTTACTCAAAACGATAGGAAACTGCGCTCAATTAATCTACGGTTGTTGTTGTTGTTGTTGTTGTTGTTTTTGTTTTTTTAATTAATTTATTAATTTATTAATTTATTTATTTATTTTGTATTTTTTTTTTTTAATTATAAATTTCATTTTTTATTTTTTATTTTATTATTATCAATTTCATTTTTTATTTTTAACTTTATTATAATTTTCCTTTTTTTTAAACTTTATTATTAAAAATTTCATATTTTAGTTTTAACTTTATCATTATAAATTTCATTTTTTGTTTTCAACTTTATTATTTAAATATAACTAAGAGTATGAGGGCAGATTGTCTCCATCCGCATTTATTAAGCGAGGTGGCTAATGAAATTAGTCAACCACTTAGCATTAATTTTAATGTGTCACTCACATCAGGGTGTGTTCCGCCCAGGGGATTGGAAAGTAGCAAATGTTACTGCCATTTTTAAAAAAAGGAGATAGAAATAATGTTGAAAACTACAGACCCATTAGACTTACGAGTATTCTATGTAACGTTTTTGAATCTATTTTAAAGGACTTTCTTGTGATTCATTTAGAATCTAATAGATTGTTGTCGAAATGTCAGCATCGCTTTCGTTATCATCGTTCTTGCATAACACAATTACTGTATTAGAAGTTATGGAAGATTTTACTAAATAAATTGCCAAACAAAATACAGTTGATGTAATATATTTAGATTTTAAGAAATCTTTTGATTCGGTGCCGCATAAAAGACTCTTTGTAGAGCTCGAGGCATATGGTATAACTGGCAGTGTGTTGTGCTGGATTAAAGTTTTTCTCTCAAATCGAGAGTCATCGTAAATGATCAAAGCTCTATTTTGAAGTCAGTTTTAAGTGTCGTTTCTCGGGGCAGTGTTTTATTCTTTTATTCGTCTTATACATCAATGACCTTCCTGATAATGTTGAATCTATGTGTATAATATTTGCTGATGACACTAAGATTTATTCCAATACTGCAAACTGTCAATTGTTACAAAACTATTTATATTCCTTGTTTCAATAGTCTGCTGCGTGGCAATTGAAATTCAGTATTTCTGAATGTAAAGTAATGCATATTGGTAAAAATAACCTGCTGGCTGTCTATTATTATGTGAATGAGGAAAATCAGACATTATATCTGTTGTTCATCCAGAGAAAGATTTGAGAGTAATCATTGATGATAATCTCTATTTCGATGAACATATATTATATGCTTGTATAAGCAAAGCAAATATATTAATTGGGGTGATACATAGACGTTTTCCATGCCTCAACTTCATTATGTTTGTTACATTATACAAAACTGTTGTAAGACCCATACTGGAATATGGCAATTGTATATGGAGTCACTTGTTTAAACGACAATCAGTACTTTTAGAAAAAAGTTCAAAGTCGTGCGACTAGGTTGTTGGTGGATTTAAAATATTTGTCTTACGTTGAAAGATTAAAATTTCTCAAATTGCCTTCATTGATATAGAGAAGAATTAGGGGAGATCTTATTCAGTTCCATAAGATAGTCTATGGTATAGATGACATTGATTACAGTCCTTTTTTAGTTATTCACATGTTAATTTTACGAAAGATGACAAATATAAAATATATGTTTTGGGTACTTCTACTTCTATAAGGCATAATTACTGTATCACTAGAACTGTTAAAATCTGGAACACATTGCAATTTAAGACTAAAGATTCATGAAGTATTAATTCATTTAAAAATGAAATAGATAGAGAGCTTAATAACATGGTGTATCTATATGATGAAGAGTTGGATACTGCTATATTTAGTCAATATTGTGCTATGGATTGCAAAACTTAATCATGTCCCATTTAATCATACTTCATACTCTATGATTCATATAATGATTTAATATAATGCGTTAAATGGCTTCATTGTAATTATGTTATTTGTACACAAACACAGGACATTTAAAGTAACAATAGTTCCTATTTCGCCCTTTACACTGATATTATATTATTATATAAATAGGTTATGAGGCAGAGGGGTTTCAGATAAACAATACTTAATACATTAAGAATATGAAATAACCCCTTAGAGACAAAGACAAGAATCTATACACGGAAAGAAACGAGAAAAACATCTAGTGATGCATAGGGAAACGAACCTGCCACCTCTACAACGGCACCGATTCGCCTCGCCCAAGAAGGAGAAAGCAATTTCGAACCCAATCAATCATCGAATCTCTAAAAAAAGAGATCGAAATTAATTAAGTCTATTAAGCACTTCAAGTTCAGGATGGGGGAGCTCTAGGTGGCAGGTTCGCTTCCCTATGCATCACTAGATTGTTGTTTTTTTTCCGTTTCTTTCCTTGAATAGATTCTTCTCTTTGTCTCTACGGGGTTATTTAATATTATTAATGTATTAAATATTGTATATTATAATATGTATTATTTCATTTTCCTTTGTAAATTGGTTTCTATGACTTACATCATTCTCAAGGCTCTCTTTCTTGGCGATCACCAACCTCAAGTTTTGAATCCTATCATTCAATAATCTGCCTTTACTTAAATCATTATAATTATCATTAGACTTATTTTCAACATTGACAATTTGAAAAACATTTTAATAGAAAAAAATAACCTATAAGAATAAGTATTTGACGATTTATTTATTTATTCATCTATTTATTTCTTTATCTATTCTAATTTTTTTTTTGTTCTATATCATTTGCTATATTTATTTATACTTGCATTTAGTTTAATATACAGTTCATTCTGCACAACTAGAATTTAAGGACACCTCTTATTGGTTTTCCCCAGGGAGCATTAGTTGTTTCCATTACCTCATTGTTGTCCAACCGTGATCAAACGCATCACCCCCCTTGGGCCGTAGCACTTGGACTCGTCCTCTGGTTTTGTCTCATCAGCCCAGTGTTCATTGGAATGGCGCATGAGATTTGTTGTTTAAGAACAGGGGCGTGGTTACAGGTAATGTGAGGACACTCAACTCTAGATTCTTTAATTCACGCATTACATTACTTTATTTCTTTAAAAATTTCCATTTCGAAAGTATGTATTGTATCTTTAGACATGTTTGCGAAACATAACGCATAGTTTGCCTTACAAGTCAGAGGTCAGGATCAACGTATGAATAGAGTACGGCTGGCATCATCATATGCCAGTCGTTGCAAATGTTCAATACATGTATTACAATACAATTACGGACATACAACCTTATAATCGTATGCTTATAATCATATAAAATCACAGTATACATGCCATTCCACTTAATGATCTGATAAATACGTTGTACAACTATAAGTTATTGCTTGAAGATAAAATTGAAATTACAATACATGTTTCTCATATTTATTTCCACTTTTCTGTCTTTTTAAATCTCTTTCTGACAGTTTAGTAGACGATGTTTTTGACAATCTGGATATAATATTTGCACAATTAACCTACTGGCACTAATAGCGCCGCAATATAATAAATCAAATAATCTAGAAATAAAATAAAACCCAATTTTCTTAATTTGTCAACAGCGTCTTCGGCGCTCATGCCAGCCCCGCAAAGAGTGGGGAGCTTCTCATCATCGCAACCAAAATCGTGTTGAATACTTCCCCACTGTCCATACTCATTTGGGAATCGATATTGATAGGGACTGTGTCAATACGATTACAGGTATTCTCTTAATAAAAACAACGATGGTCGATCCAGGTATCCCAATGAAACTCAGACAAATTAAAGTTTACAACAACAACAAAAATTCTAGGCAGCTCAGCTGTAATCTAATGTCATTTCACCCTTTTTAGCGTTAATTATATAGTTTCTTTGATTGTATTGTATTGATAAAACTATATAAATCGAAAGATAGGTTCTTGCATTTTAATCCATCATTCATTAATAAAATGTAATATTTTACAGACCGAGTTGAGTTCACGACAGTGGGTGTACGAGTGCCAAGTTTGTCTCAAACAACCCTACTTCCGGTTTCTCCAAAGACGCCCAGAAACAAGCGTCCTTTGGACATGCGGCACAAGGCCATTCTCAACCATGCCTACAGCAATCCTCAATGCAACACTTCTTCAGGTTCGTTAACTTCTTGTTAGATATAAAGATGTGTGTAGCATGCTAGCAGGTGTTCAGCTTAATGTGATTTGTTTGTTCATATATAGTGTAAAGTAAATATTGCTGGGTTTTTTGTGTTTATAACTGTGTGTATATATATATATTGATAATAGAGAAGAATTTACCTTAGGTCTCTACAAATTTCTTTCATCTGCACATCAACCTGAAGAGTCTCCATGATGTGGAGATGACACAAATTTGTAGAGACCTAAGGTAAATTCTTCTCTATTATAATGATAATAATAATAACAATAATAATAATGATAATAATAATAATAATAATAATAATAATAATAATAATAATAAT